>JAHWFP010072939.1:0-16431 GCA_023313725.1 Lithobius niger | reverse complement strand
TGGAAAATAGTTACATTGTTAAAATAAGATCAAAGAAAAACATTGAAACAGTAATGTATGAACAGTGATTTACTACAGACTGATGATTAACACTAAAAACAACCTGTGGACAAAAAGAAGTAAAACAAATGCTAAAACGGTGTTGTAATGTGATTTAAAAGGCAAATATAAAAAAAAAAGATCAGAGATAAAATAAATTCGGGTTAACAAACATACTATGAAAACGTTTTTACTGCCCCTTCCCCCCTCTCAAAAAAAGATAGTAAAACAGTGTGAACAAAACTACAACAGTTAACAATAAAAATAGGCAAAATATTGATGAAAGTCTAAAAGCGTCATTCTCAGCGGATGTAAAGATTCACAAATAATAATTTCATTGAGCAAATTGAAAAGCTTAAAAAACAACAGTTCTTTGTTTGTTTGAACTTGATAAGAAATAAAATACATTGGAGCCATCTTAATCGACCTCAAAAAAGCATTCGATACCTAGATAAAAATATTTTAAATACAAACTAAATAAATGTTGTATTCGTGGCAAAATGCAAAACAATCTAATGAATTATTTAACTGATGGAAAATGCTGTGTCAAAATTGATGGTAAAATGGATGATTCGCAAAAAAAGTAGATTTAGGAGTACCGCAGGGCTCCATCTTGTGTCTGTCACTTTTCTTGATATGCATTAATAACATAGATAACTTGAGGTGAAACACTTAGATTACACTGTATGCTGATGGCATGATGTTATCCTTAAACTATAAACTTAGCCACAATGAAAATGACTCTCCAACAGGACTTTGATGAAATAAATGAATATTTTAATAAGAATGATTTGTGTATTAATGCCTCGAAAACATACGTCCTACCAGTAGTGAGATCACATAAGAAAATCGGAATTGTAAACATTAAACAACATATAATGTGCTGTGCAAAAGACGTAAGAATCAAGAAAGCATAAATGAAATAAAACAGATTATTAAATGACAAAAATGGGAAGTTCTATAATCATATTGAAGGAGTCAGTGGCGTAACAAATTGTCTCTGGGCCCATAGGGAAAATTTGTGGTCGGGCCCTCCCCCATTTGTTGCCCCCCACACAAAAAAATCTTTGACCTTTTCGACTGTCTTGGTTGGTCCAAATGATACGCATGCTGTACATTGTTTGGTTAACTTTACCCGAACAACCAACAACTTTTCAGCCCAAAAAAATTACTTCGTAATGCAAACATACAATGTTTGAAAAAATTTATTAAAAAACATGTCTGTATGGTATTTTTTAGCCTACTTAACTGGCGAATTATTATAAGCTTTGCTTAGTAGCTACATTATTACACTTGTTAAATTAGAACTTGGACTTGCTTATAACATATTGCACTTTAAACATGAAATTTGAGGCTCTTAAGGTGACACTTTTGGCATGCTTTTCTCAATGCAAAAATTTCAGTGATGTTGTCCATGTCCATATTTTGAAGCCTGGCGGGCCCACGAGTTACAGGGGTCCGTAAGCAATGCTTACCTAGCCTACCTGTACGTTACGCCACTGGAAGGAGTCTTTTAAAATTAGAAAAATGATATGACACTATACAAAATCGGAAACTTGAAAAAATTAAAAATTAAATAAAAGTAAATGAAACTTCAATCCTATCACAAATTAGATATGTGTCGGAAGGATTTAAGGTACAGTCCTCCAGCTTGGCTTTCCTGTATGTCTCAGTTATACAACTTTACTTCAGAAACGTGTAAATAATGTAAAGGCATTTATTTTCCTTTTTTCTCCTCGTGAGAAACGGTTTTGCTACATCCCTCTAACCTACGTAAACGTTGCAAAGGCAATCATTTTCCTATTTTTGCCCCTCGTGAGAAAAGGTTTTGCTACATCCACTCTAACCTACGTAATTGTTGCGAACGCATTCATTTTCCTTTTTTCTCCTCGTGAGAAAAGGTTTTGTTACATCCACTCTAACCTACGTAAATGCTGCAAAGGCAATCATTTTTCTATTTTTTCCCCTCGTGAGAAAAGGTTTTGCTACATCCACTCTAACCTACGTAAATGTTGCAAAGGTATTCATTTTCCTTTTTTTCTCCTCGTGAGAAACGGTTTTGCTACATCCACCTTAACCTACGTAAACGCTGCAAAGGCAATCATTTTCCTATTTTTCCCCCTCGTGAGAAACAGTTTTCTATATTCAGTCTAACCTACATAAATGTTGCAAAGGCATTCATATTCCTATTTTTTCCCCTCGTGAGAAAAGGTTTTGCTACATCCATTCTAACCTACGTAAATGTTGCAAAGGCATTCATTTTCCTATTTTTTCCCCTCGTGAGAAAAGGTTTTGCAACATCCACTCTAACCTACGTAAATGTTGCAAAGGCATTCATTTTCCTATTTTTTCCCCTCGTGAGAAAAGGTTTTGCTACATCCACTGTAACCTACGTAAATGTTGCAGAGGCATCCATTTTCCTTTTTTCTCCTCGTGAGAAACGGTTTTGCTACATCCACTTTAACCTACGTAAATGTTGCAGAGAAATCCATTTTCCTTTTTTTTCCTCGTGAGAAACGGTTTTGCTACATCCACTCTAACCTACGTAAATGTTGCAGAGGCATCCATTTTCCTTTTTTCTCCTCGTGAGAAACGGTTTTGCTACATCCACTCTAACCTACGTAAATGTTGCAGAGGCATCCATTTTCCTTTTTTCTCCTCGTGAGAAATGGTTTTGCTACATCCACTCTAACCTACGTAAATGTTGCAGAGGCATCCATTTTCCTTTTTTTCTCCTCGTGAGAAACGGTTTTGCTACATCCACTCTAACCTACGTAAATATTGCAGAGGCATCCATTTTCCTTTTTTCTCCTCGTGAGAAACGGTTTTGCTACATCCACTCTAACCTACGTAAATGTTGCAGAGGCATCCATTTTCCTTTTTTCTCCTCGTGAGAAACGGTTTTGCTACATCCACTCTAACCTACTTAAATATTGCAGAGGCATCCATTTTCCTTTTTTCTCCTCGTGAGACACGGCTTTGCTACATCCACTCTAACCTACGTAAATGCTGCAGAGGAAATCATTTTCCTATTTTTTCCCCTTGTGAGAAACGGTTTTGCTATATTCAGTGTAACCAATGTGTATGTTGCAAAGGTTATTTCGTGTAGGATGCTCGAATATAGTAAGAATATGTCTTTTTAAGGTAAAGGCTTAAAAATATAGTGAATAAAACGGCTACAGTTTTTTCCCCTAACTTAAAAAAAAAAATAGTAGACATATTTAGACCAAACAAACTAATGAAAGAACTACGCTCTATTGCAAGATAATTACGCAAAATTATTATAAGAAAAAACGGAAAACCACACTAGAAAAGAAAACAAGAAAAACCCACAATTGGTTAATTGCAAGATTATAGAAATTCATATGGCAAAGACGATTGCATTTTTTAATATCATACATTTTTGATAACCTGCCCAGAAAAAAATTGAAACCTTATAATAAATAACATAAAATACAGGATAAGAGATTACATACTCAAACAATAACTGTACATTTGCAAGATGTGCAGTATCTATTTTTTAATATTATATTATTCAACAAACTTGTTTTAACTGCTAATGATTACTTTTGTAAATGAAATGGAACTTTTAAATCACGCACTTAGGCTACAAATACTTTAGCATTTTGTGCAGAGTGTAATTTATTATTGTTATTATTATTTAAACATATATTTGCCTGGGAAAGCCAAAAGGCATAATGGCACAGAATGGGGTGGGGATGATTGAGGCTTTCTGGCTTGTCGACAGCTAGGTCAGTATACCGCCAACCTCAATCACAATGACATCACTGGTCTTGGTTGCCACTGCGTCACGCACTACATACATAGGTAACTTGGTAGGGGGGGGGGGGAGGGGGCAAAAAATCTTTTTTTTTTATTTAAATGTTAATTTTAATTTAATTTTATCTTGTTTGAAGTATCCACTTTATAAATTTGAACGTTTTACGTTGTTTAATCGACTAAATTTACGAAACATTTTGGTTTTTATAGGTTGCTTTGCACCAGTGACAATACTATTAAATATTTTTAAACGAGCATAGCCAAAAATTAGCTTTTTTTGATTTAGGTACCATTTTCTACAAAACTACTGCACAGAAAATCTTGATTTTTTTGTAGGGAGCTTCCTTAGGTAGTTCTGTACATAATATACTGTAATTATTGTTTTCCATGTTTTTAGAATTTATAATATATAATAATAACGTTATTAATTAAACATAAATAAATGTTAAAAAAAATTTTCTAACCTATTTGCACGACTTAAATAATGTTAGTCATATCTGTACACAATGATGTGTTTTACAACCGTACCAAGTTTCAAAGGTGTAGGCATAACAGATTTTTTTTTTTATAATGGTACCTAAAGTTATGAAATTTCTCCCATAGAAATACATGGGACTAGCGAGTTACCTTAAACAAACCCCAAACATCATACATCATACATCATACATCATACATCATACATCATACATCATACATCATACATCATACATCTTATCATACATCTGCATCTCATACAAAAATTAAAAACTCCGGACAGGAGGACAGACTCATTGTCCAATTGACGTGGTATATCTCGTGGAAGATGGAAACGCAGACAAACACCATAAAGATGGTGACAATCAACAAGCAAGTGTCGGACCGTAATTGGCCGGCGACACCAATGACATTCAGAAGGGATTACCCCTTCAAAAGGGAGCAATGAGCATGGTTGGTGCGAGCAATACGTAAACGAGTCAACAACACCACCTCTCCTTAGCGACTCTGGCGACAAGCTGAATGCCATTCCTGGACAGTGCCTTTAATAGCTTTCAACTTATTGCCGTCTTGTTTCTCCCACAAGGCTTGCCAAGCAGCATGCAATTTCAGAGGTAGAATTGGAAAGGAGGCCGAAGAAACAATGCTGAGAACCCTTTCCAGAGGACCAGAAAGGGTCTTTTTCGATGCAGCATGCTCATCCCCAGCTATCCCAACATGGCTGAGATCCACAATAAATTACAGTTTTCTGCTGGCCAGGCAACTGGAGAAGCAGAGCTCGGATTCTCTGCGTCAAAGGATTCCTAGGGTTGTATGACGCCAAGGGCACTCATGGAATACTAAAGATGATAAAATGTGTGCTCCGAAGGTCAAGGATCCATTAAACAGCCAAACCGAGTGCCAGAAGCTCTGCCAAAAACACAGAGTATCCTGATGGAATGAAATGGGAAACAGTCACTCTCTCATGTGTGTGAGCACATGACACGTCAACTTCTGACTCTAACCAATCAGTGAAAATCCACCGATATCCGCTGTACTGGTAACATAGCTGCAGAACTCCTGCAATTACCTTGCTGGTGAAGTGGAACTTTTTGGGAGGAATACCAGAAGGAATGTGAAAATGCCGTTTGGACACGCCAAGGGGCTACTGACACATCCCAAGCCTCAAGACGTGGAGCATTTCAAACCATTTCCAGACAGGACTGATGGAGCTTATTTTAGAAATCATCATTACCCACCCCGCGTCTGCCTCTCCGTAAGTCTGGTCCACAAACCATGGGCAAAGCAACATTTGACTGCACAGCACGCAGTCATACAGTGTAGTGAATGGCAGGCTGACCAAAGATTTGCCAAAGATGGCTCAAAGGTTTGAGTCTAGAGGCTGCCCACTGAAGATGTCCGAAAAGCCCCAGTCGCCAAAAGCAGTATACTGTGATGCACAGATCTAACTTCTGCAGGGTCAAGTCTCTAGCCGAACCATAGACTATGCACTCATAATGAAGCTTGCTGCGAACTGTGATCTGCACCCCATGAAGTTCCCTGCCCGATAGAACCCGTAAGATCTTAAGCACACGAAAACCGTTCTCTTTAAGTTAGCACAAGTGCATGTGGAAACCAAGAAACCCTAGAATCGAATGCCAGACCCGGGGGGGGGGAATAAACATAAATTGCTGTAAATAACATAAAGTAAAATTGGAAATAAGCCAACAGCGAAAATTATACACTATAATGACGTAGTACAGTATGCAACCTTTATGTTCTTATTCTAGTGTATGATTTTCGCTGATGGCTTATTTCCAACAGACCCAGAAAAGGAGGTTGCTGTACATTGGGAATTAATGTCTGTCCCAAGTGCAAACTGGGACCTGGGTACAGGGTTCGTAGACGGCAAAACTGGACACACAGTTTTGTCCGGAGGAAGCCAGAAATCATTACTGACTGACAAGCTTAGGACCTTGTTAATTGCTAGCTGCAACTGCTACTCGCAGGTCTGCATATAAGAGCTGCCCAAAAGTGAAGGCCGATGTTATCAACAAACAATGACTGGGCAACAGCAGCTTGCTGGGTATTGAGGTTGACTGCAATGGCAAAAAGGATGACACTGAGCATATATTCCTGAGCACACCATTCCCCTAATAAAACAGGCTAGAGAGAAATTGACCCAACAGTACATAAAAAGAACGGGGGAGGGGGGGGGGGGCTTTTGAGGCTTAATGGCGCGTTGACAGCCAGGCCATTAGAGCCAACGGCCCGACAGTAGAACCGAAAAGAAAGAATTGTGGCATCCGTTCCCTCAAGCCAGAGTTGTGAAAGAAATAATGCTCTCTGTTCCCTCAAGCCAGTTGTAGAGGTTGAGGAAAGTACCTTAATGCCAGATCGCATCATAAGCCTTTTCCAAGTCAAACACATGAGCCGGATGTTGATGCAGGCAGAAAGCCATCCTTATGTACAATTTAAAGGCTACAAGATGATCAATAGTTGACCAAAACTATCGAAAGCCACACAGCCATAATCCTGGTGACTCCAGGACTCAGACTAACCTCTCGATGACCTTCTTTTCCATAAATTTATAGCTAGTCAGAGAGATTGGGCGATAATTGGAAGGTGAAGTCGGATCTTTTCCTGATTTTACAACCTGGATTACCACTACCATCTTCCATCTAGCTGAAATAGAGTTCTCTGCCCACATACTGTTGAACATTGCTAGCAATAACTGATGGGAGGCCAGAGACTGATGCTTTAATACCTGATAGTGAACATCATCAGGCCCTGGATGGAGTCGCACGACTGAAACAAATTCCTGCCTCATGAATAGCAGGTTGTAATTCTCAAGGCCTTCAGAATGAAAGTCTAGAGAATGAGCCTTACACTTAATCTCGAAGAAACAAGGATCGTAGTGGTTATCACTGGAGATCCGCGCAAATCTCCGGGCAGGACACATTTTTCCCCGAGGTTTGGCACACCTTATTCCACAGCTGCTGTGATGATGTGGAACGCATGATCAAAAAAACATAAGCCAACCACGAACCACACCACTAAGTTTTCAGTTGTTGGACTGACTTTAAATACACGCAATGCTCGTCTGTGTTCCCAATGGCCTGCCCACAATCGCCTGAAGTCCCCACGGAACTGTGCCCCTTATTGGATTTGTGCACGTGCATGGGATCGTAGCATGAGATGCAGTGAGGACCACATCAGTGAAATGAGTTGCAAGTTCATCCACATCAGCAAAGTCCTCAACATCAGCAAAGTATTCCACCATATGCTGAAAGACAGCTGCAGTCTTAGCAAAGGCTGACAAGTCAGCCCATTTTGGTGCAGAATAGGACACAGCTAGCCTAAGTTAGACTAAAACTGTAAAATTGATATACTAAGTTTTCAACTAGAGACATAAATATCACATCACCTAAGAATCTCCAATGTCCATAAAAGGCTATACATTTCACCTGTAACGCACCTTCATCATGGCGACGAAGTTAAAGGGATGAAACTCTGTTAAAACGACTGCAAAAATTACAAAATAAGTTAATTAGTATACTTTTTCCAGACCGATCTTAAAAATTAATATGAAGGAAATAAAATCGAATTCAAAATATCTTAACTTGAAAGACTAAGCAATATTAGTATAAAAAAATAATAATAATTGTGGAATGAAATTATGTTACCAGAAAATATTGGGAAAATGTCTCTACTTCCAAGACGTTTCTATTTTAACACTTTTAACTAACTACTATGGATCTGTCATAGTCTAATTTGGACAAACAATTGCAGGATCTTTTTTTAATTGTTAAAATCTAAAACAGATAAATAACTAAATTTATTAACCAGCTAACTTTTGGCACAGTACCTTTTTATTTTTTGATTCTGCTTGCATTGCAGACTTAAAAATTAAAGATGTTAGACAAGGCGTACATAATACGATCTGCACAAACGTCAATATCATCCTAGTTCTGTAAAGCAGTCCCGTCGACGGGAGGGGAAGCAAGGGGAGCATTTTGTCCTAGGCCCTAGTACTTTTGGGCCCTGGTCGCCCAAAAGTGGAGGCCCCGTCCCGTCCATGGTCCCGGAAAGGGAAAGAAAAGAGATTGGGGGACTGGCTGGCCTTGAATTTTGTCCGTGGCTCCACCATTTCTCTCTACGGTCCTGTGTAAAGCAGTACTGTATGTCCAAGGTACAGTTTCAACATATAAGAAACTATCATATTTGAACAGTGGTACTGTTCTGTAAGCCAAATAACATTATACTAGTGACTGATATTTAGTCTAAGAATCCCCCCCCCCCTCTTCCCCCCGCACGGGAATGAACTGCAAAGCTCACTTTCATCGCTGAAACGCGAAAATAATGGCGGTATAGATGGCAGGACTACCAAACCAAAACAAACAACCAACAACGCCACCATTAGATGACCACTCCGAAATCAAATCCACAACCGCGTCATTCAGAATCCGCATCACCGCTTCACTGAGAGAAATAAATGTATAGATGAGAGAGAATGAGCATGAGCACCGTAGTGACATATGTAATGAGTCAAGTATAGTTGTTAAGTGTCATAAACACAAACCTATTTCCGTCCAGTAGTTATATCAAATGTTAGTTCAATGGCATCGTGTATTGTAGTTAATGTATGGTACAAAGGGGTTTGGTTGACATTGCCCACAATCATTTTTCAACTATTTTATACTTTCAATGTACCTTTACTGACACTTGTTTTACCGACAGCGCTATTTTTCCGTCAATCATTTTACCGGCAGTTGTTTTACTCACAAGACTATTTTACCGAATATTAAAAGTTTCAATTAATACTTAAAAATTGAAAGAGGCTGATAGTCGCTCTTCTTACCTGATTGAAACTACACTATTTTAGCTTCGAACCACAATTTACTGGTCGTTGGAAGCAGCCATGTGTTAGTCAGCAGTAAACAAGCATTAGCGGACAATTTTTTTTTAATATTGCCTATATAATTTTTCCAAATCTTTGAAATTACTGAGTATCGGTAAATTGATAAACTTTATAAATTTGTCAAACCTTTTAAAATATTGAAAAGAAAATCAGTATTGAGTTATTTACAGGATAATGAAGCTTTAACCTTTAATGATGTTTAGTCATTAACGTTTCAAACATTTTACGTTTTTAAACTTTTCAAGTTTTAAAACTTTAAAACTTTTAACTTTCGGTAATGCGATCTTGTCAGTAAAACAATTATTTGTCTGCTAAATGACCGTAATTGTCCATAAAAGAGTTATCGGCGAAATGTGTTGTCGGTCAAATTATCGGCACCCTGTTTTTCTTAACTACCCTACATAGGGGTTCCAGCTAGAAGAAGTTTCTGCTTCTAGCTGGAACCCCTTTGTGGCCCTGTGTCAACAAAACAACGAAAAAGATAGAATAATAATAACTTTAGGCGAGGATTGAGTATAAACACATCCACTCATGTTTGCTCAAACCATGGAGCTTAAGGGTATGAACGTATGATAGTATATAAGTCTATGCTCAAACAGACACTGAGCCAAACACGTACAGAGATAGCAGGAACTACCCCATAACTCCATCATCCTCGTTTAAATAGTGATTTGATTTCCAGTGATCTGTGGTTCAATTTGCTATCTGCTGATTAGTATAGAAAGAGTGGCGGCAGTACATTAGCTAACTTCAAGTAAGCGGCGAGGCTCCATGTTGGCTGATTAATAAGGTTAATCTTGGTGGCTGTTCTTGGTTTAATTGTATCACTAAGACCGAACCGTCTTTGCATCTTATAACATTACTGGTTTAGGGGTAGATATCACAACTATCACTGCAGGCCTTAAAACACAAACATGCAAAACTTCGGTCGGAAAAAGTTTGTATTTGTTTTATTCCTTGCAGGTGAAACACTGAGACCTGCACGGTGAAATTAGGGCCAAGGCAGTTGACGTAAGCTAACCACACCTCTAACAACATCAGCAACGACACAACGAGTTTAGTAGATCAACAGCGAAATAAAAAATTACGTGTAGGATATATTAATCGTATATCTATAGTGATGTATTGTATCATCTCATCAGCTCGCCGGAGACGCACTAGCCAGGTATTTGTGTCCAGGTATTTGTTTTGTTCCCCGGTTATACAACGGGAAGAACAAACTAGGACAAGCACAACCAACACTAAACTTGGATCACACATCCAAGATTAAAATGTTCTTTAGATGATTACCGGTTAATCAATATTCGACATACAATGAAACGGATACTTTGCTCGCAATTTCCACAAATAAACATATCGGGATTCATTGTTAGCATTTCAGCTGTCAAAAGTTTATGCTTGTAAAACGCTTTGTCCCAAAGTTCGCAAACTCAAACCCGATCACGCATTCGGATAGATTATAAAAACCGAATTGATTGTTGACTGCAGAGTTTTTTCTCTTAAGGTATTTCAAGAATTGCTCCAAATAGGTAACATTTTTAAAATAATTTATTGTTTATGGCATTCAGTGCAAGAAAGGGCAGGGCTGATAGTGTCGCCTACTTTTTACATCAATATATTTTGACAGGCAGACAAAGAGATATATAGATTTATTAGCATCGTAACCGGCTTCGCCCGGGGATTTGTTTGACCCGTGGTTGTTTCCCAATATTTGCTCGGTGCTGCATGATCGTTCACTGCAACAGTTTGTGTAACACTCCCCCTTTCCGCCAATCCTCTCCCTCCCCTCTCCCCTCCCCCTGTTATCGTGTCCTCTCCCTCTCCTCTTGGTTTCCTTCCCTTTCTCCTGTTTGCTATACGTAGTTGAACACGTACCCAGCTCCCGTGCTTGTTTGTTTGTTCTCTTCTAGGTTCAGTTAATGAGTAATCGTATGCTTAATGGTAACAGCTCACTTTGCCCCTCCCCCGCCCCCCCCCCCACTCCCAGTATTTCGCTGTGGCTTAAGCGATGCATACCGTGTGAAAAAGAAATGTGCATGACGTCATGTAATACTTGCCCTTATTACCACGGTGTTTAGTTAGAAGTATAATTGTTAGAGCAAATTGTTAGTCGAGGCAATAATGGCCAATTTCAACTTCTTTTTAGGGCAACAACGTCCCAGTTTCAACTTCAAGCCAAAGAATTGACACACTCGCACGTTTTCATTGTTCCCCTTTTTTTGAGGGGGGGGGAGGTCGTTGTGGTTGCTTCATTTCTGCTATGAGACTTTTGTTTATAATGTAAGAAGATTTACGAAATCGTGACCCTCGTAGAATCGTCTGCTCCAAAAAAACAATTAAATAAGAACTACAACAGAACAACTACTATACACTAACAACAAAGTACTTAAACGATTAACTGTAATTATTAAGATATTGTTATCTGTTGGTAATCACTCCCGACAATAACTTCACCGTTAAGCGCCATTTCACGTACACCTGCTTTTAGCTGGAACCCCATCTTAGGAATTACCTCGTACCCTTGTGTGAAATCATGGACACCTCTCAAGGGAGCTATACATGTTTCATACCACATGGAAACTAACATATATCAACGATCCATTGAAGAAACATTCTCACTCCTTAATGTTAAGTTTTTCTTCATGACCGGAAACCCCCCACGCACACGATTTCAACACATTGGGAAAAACCCCAAATGCAGCAAATTTCGGCTGCGTTTTGGCTTTTTCCCAATATGCTGAAATTATAAATAAGTATAGATGCAGACCTATTTCCGTTGCCTTTTTGAAGTATGCATTTGCGTCTGTATTTGTTTATCATAAATTCAGCCCATTTGGCCTTCCGTCTTATATCATTTGACAACTGTCGCCCACATTAAAGCCGAAATTTACATGCTTAAATATTACCCCCATCCACACTTCATAAGCCCTGATTCCGAAGTCCCGTTCGTGTAGCCAACAATACAATAAAGGTAACAATCACTTTAAATCTGCGGTACGCGAGGCTAATCATTGTTATGTTGCAAAGTGGCCGGCAACAGCAAGCGCAGCCCGCGTGGAAATTATACTTTTTTTTATATTTATAAAACCAAAATTTGGTACATACACTCGTAGGATTTCGTTAAATTTATTAAACTCCGTCGGATCAGATCGGATATCTGGACCTGAGCTACAATCTTTTTATTGTTCAGATTAGTATATACAGCGCTTCATATAGACCAAACTAAAGCAGTTTTTAGCCAATTTTACAGATGCATCTGTTTTCGAAAAATGAACGAAATAGGTCGACAGGGCGTGAATTGAACAATTACTGAACAGCAATACTGACATGTCACGGTGTTTAACCTTACCTAACCTTACCTTATCTAACTGAAACTAGTTTTGATCTAGATTCGGTTACATGTTAAATGAGTTCGTTTTATTTTTTAATTCTTGTTACAGTTTAAAGACGCAGTCTGCTAGTGAGCCGCCTTTTGGAAACAATAAAGTATAGCTACTATGACAATAAAGCACTGCAACAATTAAACATGTAAAAATTAGGCACATTATAATTAATCTACTGTTGAATGATGTAATCTCATCAACTAGGCGGTTACACATTATGGTGTGTCTAGATCGTGACTGTTAGTGATGTTGCTTGTGTCGTATGTTAAACTTTCTGTTGATTCATTTACGTCGATTAAATGGCATTTTAGTATCACTGGTAGAAACTAATACATAGATTCGGGTGGTTAAGGTTGACCTGATGTAGCTTTTCCAATTTTACAGACCTTCTTGTACATACATCTGTAACCTCATCTTTGTTAGCATACAGGATTGCCATACCAGTGTTGGTAAAACGTCATAGTTTTGATAATTTTGCTAAAATTGACCGATTTTGACGTCGTTCAACTGCACTGTTCCAAATAACCGTTTTTTTTTTAGAGCGTTCGAATGGTGATAATTTAAGTCCACAGGTCAAGTCGTTCTCGAGTTATTAAACATAAAAACAAAAATAGGTTCCCAAACTAACACGAGCAAGAAAATCGTAACTAAGTCACAAAACTAACAATTTTTCATTGCCCTTTCAGTTCTAAATCAAGCTGGGTAAGTCAAAGTTTGCTTAGCTCTCTCTCTCTTTTTTTTTTTTTTTTTTACAAAATATCAGGTATTCGTATCGGGTATCGGTATCGGATTTGATCGGTTAGCAGAAAGTGGTATCGGTGAAGCCTGGTATAGCTGGCTTACGGCGATACAGCTATGAGGTCATTGTGACTCTGTTTACTCCCGTTTAAGTTCCTTTAGCAGGGGTATCCAGCCCTATCTTCATAAAAACGGGGGGCTTTCATAGTGATCTGTGAGCTCATGACACCGATAAAAGCTGAATGCTCTGCGAAGTTTAACTTCCCCCGTTTCCGCGTTCGACTATCTTTAGAACGCTGAACGAAGTAAAGACGTGGATTTGTCCAAACGATCTTACTTTAGACATACCTAGTGTACAGCATTAGAAATACAAGTCTTAGTAAAGTAGCAACATCGATCATAATATTATCTAAAATTTCCTTTGGGGTTTGTGTGTCCTGGATTCTAGTTATCACTAGTTACAGGCCTTTAAAACCAACCCCACTAGTTAGAACCACTCAAAACTGCATTGCCTAATTCATCAAACGTGCCGCATAAAATTCCAACCTTTTCCAACTTTCAAACTTTTCATGCAAACGGGAAATCACAACCTTGCTGTATTAAACTCGCCATATAAGGGGGCTGCCCTAGTTACAATAATTATCTCAAAATGTGTAATTCGTTCATGTGATGGACCCCTCTGGCCAGACGTAAGCCCCACAAGAGCGTTTATGAAAATAGATTTTAATTTTTCGGCCAATTTACATTCCTTTTTGGCCTTATTCACGATTCAAAACTAGAGTATTTAATGCAATGTGGAATCGGCAAAACGTCATGCTGCTTTGACGCCACTCATAACCATGGCGTTTTGGTGATTCCACACGTTCTTAGGGCTCTTTAATTACTTAATTGCTTTTTACTTGTGAACAAGGCCAAAAAGGAATGTAAATTGAGCGAAAATTAAAATCTACTTTCATATATGCTCTCGTGGTGTTTACGTCTGGCCAGAGGGGTCCATCACATGAGTGAATTTCACATTTTGAGATCATTATTGTAACTAGGGCAGCCCCCGTATATGGCCGGATATATAGAGCAGTTTTCCATTTGCATTAAAAAACTGTGAAGTCACTACATCTGCCAATTATTGTTGAAAGTCCTTATAAATTAAACACGACCGTTACCAGTTGCCCATCGTCCAGTCGCCCAAGCCTCCGTGATCTCGTGTGGTCAAGGGCGTCCATTGTCTGAGAACTCCAAGCCTGCATTCTGCTCATTGTAATTCACTATTGGGTTTTATAGGCCCATAGTTTGGGTTTGTTTCCCGGCTGCAAACTAATTTATACGCTTTGATTCCTACCATGAGCGAATAATTACTGGATGTGGGAGTATCCATCTCGCTTTGTATTCCACCGTTTGCACAAGGCCGTATGGGAGAGAAGCACCAGCTTTCAGCTCAGGCTGGCCAGTTGATTTAACTTCGCCAAAATCTTTTTTTACAAAAGTAATGCTAAGAGGCTTTAATATACCGGCACGCCTAGAGCCGGGAGGCAAGACACGCAATTTCTGCTACAGTCGGCCTTGACTTTAAAAACAAAATGCCTTCCTCGTGTTAAGTTCGTTTAAACGCTACTTCTTGAGAATGAACACGTGCTTGGACTGTTTACAGCACAAGGGATATTTTTCACACATATTTAGTAGGTAATAACCCACACAGCATAATTTTTAAAGTAAGCTTTCCGCAAAAGTACAAACGTACACTAGTTCGAGAACAGGTTTCATGGGGTCAAGAAACGCTGGAACAAAGGGCAGAATTGGGTTGGAGATGACTCCTCCATGCCGCTCTTGTGGGTTGGCAAGGCAGCAGTGGTCCTCCGACACTCATCGCCATCGTTTGGCTTAATGAATTACACAACGATTGTAGGAATTTAAAGGAAACAACACAACGGTGTCTGAAAATTTATTTACTAATTAATAGCGTAATTCGTTCCATTATCAGGAAACAGAAACGAACTCTTTTGATGGTTAAGGTTTAACTGAATTCAAAACAGGAAAGGAACATAAGGAAGCTTTCCTGTAAGGTATAAAGGTGCGACAATGTTGTCCACGTAACTTAACGCTGTATTCCATTAGACGCGTAACAAAATCAAACCAAAAAGCACTGTTCGTTAAAAAGGGCGAAGCTGTTATTTAATGTTTTATTACGGGAGTTTTTACTACATTGTAGATCGAATTAGAGTCCAACTTTTAAAAAGGTAAGAAGGAATTAATAATAAACGGATTTGTTTGTTTATGTTTGGTTTAGAAAGTAATGTGTTTTTAACATTACTATACAATTCAAAACCACTTGTAATTAATCAGAATTAGATAAACACGGTGCCACACACGCCTCGCACTCCACACATCCGCACACGCCTCGCACTCGCCTTTTTTTTGCTTTAATTTTTTCGTACCATTCTTCGCTGAATTGTCGTCTTTCCGCTCATCACCTCATTGATGATCCGTTATAATTACGTTTCTTTTTTTTTTTACCATTTATTAGCGATGTGGTTCAGTGAAGTATACTATAAGGTGCACACAGACACTAACCATTAGCTTAGAAACGATGTTCAACAGTAAAAACGGTAAAAAAAAAAGTACTTTTTATTGAATACAGCAATAAGGTTTTAAGCAGCCAGTTCTGAGTCACTCACAAGTAACGATATGTTAACTTCTGAAGGAAACACGAACCGTTTTATTTCGCTCACCAACAAACGAACTGTTTTGCACAATGGACAAAAGCCCTTTCCCTTATCCGCCAAACCCACTATTGTTGGCTTACACTGGGCATGGTGTGATCCATCGTCATCGGTGCCATAAAAGTTAGGCTGTTTTGTTTTTAGCCTACATCAACTCTTTCAAGCACTTACTTCAAGCCTAGTGGAGTTTCCGAATATCTGCTTCCGCTTGATATGCACTCACAACAAATCTGGAGAGAGGGTCCACCCGAGAATTTTCTCCCCCGAATATGTCCTACAACGACCGAATAGCCTGGCCAAGCATCGCTGCGCAAAGTAGCGCGGGTGGGTAAAGTAACACGATAGTGTGTTGGCCCAAGGTTGCCTCATACCCACCTAGCTGATGCTCTTCATGATTTAATGA
>JAHWFP010072937.1:0-23364 GCA_023313725.1 Lithobius niger | reverse complement strand
ATTTCTTTCTTTCTCTTCGTCCCTGCGTGTGTCCAGACGACCTCATTTCCCCCCAGAACGACTGAAACAGCATGCACGTGCGTTCGTTCCACAGAAAGACGACCAAGTAGGTAAAAGGAGGAGTAATCTGCTTGCACAGAAAGAAGAAGAAAGAACCAAAAAAAAAGGACCTTTCTTATCAAGAAGGAAGAGGCACTACAAAGTCAAAAGAAAGAAGGAAAAGAACAAGCACCACAGTCCAATGTTTGCCCAGCGGCCGCACCAGACAACGCACTGGTATACCAAAATTTACAAGTCCAGGTAGGTAGCCGCCAGAATAACGGCCGTATCAATCTTGCAGTCAATGCTAATAGTGTTTTCTCGATAAAGCAAAAAAAAAAACGAATTTAAAACGGCCGGCAAGTCGCTTGTATTAGCATTTCCAACATATTGAGAAGCAGTTTACTCACATTTGAATCTCCACGCCGCAAATTTGGTATTGAAAGTGGGAAAAGAAAGAATTCCGCTTATACGGAAAATTGCAGCAGATGCATATTTTGGGCTAAAAGATAACCGCTTTCACAGAGTTTGCTTAAAGGGACATGATTCCCTGTTGGCTTTTCTACATGACTCTGTTTTGCTACATTAGTTCAAACGTATGTAAATGTTGCCAACACATTCATTTTGTTGGGTTTTTTTTTTTTTTTTTTGCGTGCGAGGTGATTTTGCGACATTAACTCTAACCTGTAAATGTTGCCAACTGTAATCTCATCGGGTCGCACGATATACTGGAAGGATTTATGTCCTTTTAATCAGGGCTCGCACAAAATTTTTGATTTGAATTTCCCTGACTTTTCCAGGTTTTCCCTGACCAGATTTTGCACATTTCCCTGACCTTTAGCGTCATAATTTAACTACTAAACTTAATATAGTACCTACCTGCATCAGCATATAATATTTTTAATGAATTTGGGGCTACCGTTTTCAAAATTTTCCCTGACCTTTTTCACCTATTTTCCTTTTTCCCGACTTTTCCAGGTATTCAAGATTTTCCAGGTCCCGTACGACCCCTGTTAGCTAAAGACGTCATTGATGAACTAAAAAATATTGCCAAACCACTGTCTCCATTATAAAGCCGTTAAAGAATGTACGTGGATTTAAAATTTTGTTGGAAATCAAGTTTCATAACTGTGCTGAATTGAACTTGTTCCTAGTTACCGGTTACAAGTATACATGTTATCCTTTTGTTCCAACAGTGAATGGCAAATAAGTTGTATGAGAGCATTCAGGGTTGCAACAATACGTCCTAAGGCATATAACCAGAGGACTTTTTTGCGGCAACCGAGAACGGCTTCGAGAACAACTTATTTGCCATTCATTGCTGGAAAGAGGAGGGTAAAATCTTACATGTAACCCTACATTTGTTTAAACCATGTGCCATTCCAAGCACCGATTCACAGAATTGTTGTTGCGACATACTTCGTTACCCTCGCAGAAGCTTTGTTGCTCGATGTCGACGGGCTTCTTTATCGGCCATGGATGAGGTGGTGGCAGAGCTCAGCCTAGTTGCCTAAAGAAGTTAACCTGATCGCTGCCAGACAGGGTAATATGAGAGACTACCATCCTCCTTCAGCAGGCATGTGACATATTCTGGCACATTATGGATGTTTTCTTGAATCCACCCCCCACCCCCCGAAGAAATATTAATTTAGTTGCAAATGTTACTTTGGTTGACATTTGGCAGCTAAATACGTATGCAAACCTATTTATGTTGCCTTTTGGACTTATATGTCAGACTGCCATGGCCGAAGTCCTACTACTGAGCCAGACTTGACAGTTGAGGCCGTGTCAGTCTGGCTCAGCAGTAGGACCTCGGCCTTTGATTTCAGAGGTCGTGGGTTCGATTCCCCGCTCAGGCAGCCTGACATACAAGTCCAAAAGGCAACGTAAATAGGTTTGCATCCGTATTTAATTAACCAATTTCGAGCCCATTAGCTTTCTGTCCAGTTTAAGACATTTGGCAGTTTAGGTATTTTACCTGTAAGAATAAATTTGCTATGGTGGGGGACTGTCCACTTGTTTGTATATACTTATTCGCACACTTAATTACCCTACTTTCGTCCTGAACATTGTTTAGACGATGCGGGATAAACCCCGATTTGCGTGGCAGCAACAATGCTTAACAATGGTTGCAAACCTATTCTGTACACTCATTTTGCACACTTTAAGAATCGTTGCAAATGTCACCATCTTTATAAAGCAGTGTGCTACTTTGGATCTTCCAGCATCATTACATTGTAAACATCCAACATTACCTTCTTTAACAACTGCAATAGCTCTATCGTCAGGTTATTGTTCGATTCCAAAGTGTCCCTTCAGTGAACAAGGGAAACAAGAAATTGCCCCGTCAGACTACAACCAAACTTCAGTAACAATAGCCCAATGTAAGGGCCGTTCAAAGCGTATGGTTTAAGTATCGTTGCTCGGTGGAACGGGCTGTTGCTCGATTCCTAATTTCCCCTTCGACGACCGAAGAAAATGACAAATTGGGGGGAAATTATTCTACGAATACTACGCTTGGAACGTCAAATCTAAGCATACTGATACATCATTGTGTTCCTCGATTGTTGTTCGAGCTTTTGGAAGACAAGGGAATGAGAACTTCTGTCTTCATCTGACAACGGTGTTTCCGTTCGACACTGCTACACGAAACGAAAGTAGGGTAATAAGACGGGTTAAAGCATGCATATTGCAAAAATGGGCCGGTGTAAGCGATTTAACGCACACTTTTGGTAGAGCGACATAGTGGAAGGTATAGAACATCCTCGGGGGAGGGAGGGGGAAGAGAGGGAGGGGGGCTTGCCCCATCGGACGATTCCACCCCTCCTTGAACGTCGCTCAACCAAAACTGTGCATTGAATCGCTTACACCGGCCCATTGTTGCAATCCATGCTATAACCATTACTTATTCGCTCACGTATTCATCAAACTTATTTTGGACATTTTTAAACAATACATCTGCCGAATAACATATCAATTTGAAGCCACACTTTAAACAATGAAAACCGATAGAGTTACAACAGTTTCTTGTGGAGGTTATGCAGTATTGTAGCATATTTGTTATTATCAACAGGTTGACAACAAAAAAAATCAGTAAACCAGCAAAAATTAGTGCGCAAAGATTCTTTCGCTGTGCGTTCATCGTCATTGTTGTATTTTATGGTTATATCATTGCTGTAAAGCACCTGACACAACATAGCATAAACGGTCGGCCTTTGAAGGTAGTGATATCATTCCACCAGGGAAAGGCCGCCAAGGTTAATCCTATTAGCCAAGTTAATCGCACATATTAATAGTTCGAAAGTTAAATGAAAACTAGAAGATTGCTACTAGCGGTAGCAATCTTCAAGTTTTCATTTAACGTCCAAAGTATTATTCGGTGCGATTAACTTGGCTAATAGGATTAACCTTGGCGGCCTTTCCCTGGTGGAATGATATCACTACCTTCAAAGGCCGACCGTTTTTGGAAACTTGGCGGGTTTTTCTACCAGTTTTGGTTTTGGGTGGGTTTATTAAACAAAAAAAAAAAAAAAAAAAACGACAGTGACATTACTTCAAAACACGCCAATACGTAGAAAACAATGCGTAAGGATACCTTAAAACAAATTCAAATTCTTAAAAAATCTGTGAAAATTATATCACACTTTCGATTCGTTTTCATAAATCACTTAACCTTGTTGTCTAAATAAAAGTAAATTAGTAAATGTTTAAACCAGCGAACGCTACTTGCAACGCATTAAGAATTCGTTACTCTCCGTGTCTGGTCGACCCGTAAAAGAAAATACGTCTGACATTTGAAATAAACCATTTATTCGTTAATTGGAAACAAACAATTAAAACCAATTAGGAGAGCAGAGTATAACTTCCTGTCGTGAGTCGTGCCGGTTTATTTTTAGTATAGGTGGCGATGGCCCACATCTTTGGTTGGGCTGTGCAAAGAGGGTGCAAATAACTAAACAGAAACTATACCACACGCCATTGCTGTTTGCTGTGACGTTCATATCACGTGACTGGGCTAGTCCAATCAGACGGCCAAACAGCCGTTGTTCTCGTTCGTCATCAGCTAATTCATGGTGACGTCACGGCTAACAGCCATTGCGCATGGTTTAAATGCTGGAGCAAACGAAGGCCTGTCAAAATAAATGATATGTATGTCAGACCTACTTGAAAAAAATTGTTAAAATAAGAAAAAGGCCCGCAAAGAGCAGCAGTACGTCATACCAAAAGGCAAAAACCCCGAACTTTGCCGAGTGACTATTGCACCCAGATTTGTAAGGAGCATTAACAAATACGGTAAAGTCATTAAAATAAACACTAAATATAACCCCGCCTACAAGGCTTGTTTCCTAACGCTACTTCATTTTTTTTCAAACAAACTGCAGTGACCAACGTTAAAAGTAAAGATCTTACATAAATGCAGATGCAAACCTATTTTACGTTGCCTTTTGGAATTATACGTCAGACTGCCTGAGCGGCGAATCTGACATGTAAGCCCAAAAAGCAACGTAAATAGGTTTGCATCTGTATTTGACTCTTGTTGAGCCGTTGGCTTTCCCTCTTTAAGTAAAGCTCTTGGTATAAACTTCTATAATTTTAGCGGCAACAGTTTCATCAGCTGAAAATGAACTGAAGTGTATACGGTATATTGATTACGACCGCTTTTCATCAGCGAATGTAAGGCTACATTGTGGAAAGACGTTACATGGTATCACTAATCGTACGGATTTGGGTTTTGTTTTCGAGATCCTGCTCTCTACCCTTTAGCGTGTTTCACGTTACATTAATATTAAAAATGATTCAATATTACTTTGCTCTGGAGAAAACAAAGAATAGCGAGTGGTAAGCGAGGCAAAGAGCCCTTTTGCGCTGACTCAAAGCAGTCGATACATGCCTACTAAACCAAACGCGAAAAAAAGTAAAAAAAAAAAAATAAATAAAAAAATAAAACCAGTATGTAGGAGAAAAGTAACTTAAAAGCAAAACAGAAGTCCATTTACCGTCAAGAAAGAGAAAACGGAAAGAATGAAAATAAAGACCAAGCTACAAAATTAATGTTTGCACAGTGGCCATGCTTAAAAACTATTAAAGGAGAAGACTTAAGACTAAACCTAAAATGCGGAAAAACATTTTTTTAAAGACAGAAAGAGCTAAATGGAAAAAAAAAGCGCCTATCCCTATCCGAATTGGAATTCCAGAACCTAAGTAATATTTTCAAGCGAAGCGCGCTCTCGTACCAGCTTCTTCCTCCCCACGAGCCACTAATGGATTTTCCCCAGTAATTTTACGGTAGTATATCCGACCGACATAGTCCATGAAGCAGAATAGACTCCAGTACCCTTCCGGTGGACTAAATCTTTTCCTGGTTTATAGTTACCTGTACGTCTGAGGACCGGAAGTCGGCCATTTTGTTTTCTAAAACTGAATTTTTCTATAAACGACTGTAGTTCTGTTTCTACTCAACCTATTTTAATGGAGAGGTACAGTCCCAACGAACGTTTTCAAATTACTAACCGTTAAAGTGTTATCTACTAAAATGTGACCTGGCTGTATGCCTTTAGGGGTTAAAATGCAGAATATCTCTTAAAGTGGTTCCTTTACACCGAATAAGGTGGTACTAGGAATTGAAGAACACATTTCTAAAAAAAAAGAACGCTGCAAACCGCATTCATTTATCGTTTTTACTTTATAAGTTCAACTAAATAACGTGTATTCGTGTATACATTAACCTGATACGACAGCATTCAGTATCTAGTATGCATTATCCAGTATCTAGTATCCATAATCCACTGTCTATCATCCAGCATCCAACGTCCACTATCCAGTATCCAGAGTTAACAGTACCGCAAACGTTTACCATTGCTTATGATGGTCATATTTGTGGTAACCTATATTTAGAAGGATTGCCTTCACATATATAAGCTTGATACGTTGGGCGTAGGACCAACCGCCATGTTGGGCATAGCATCGGCCGCCATGTTAGCTAAAGTCTACGGTCAAGACTTCCTCGTATGTTAATAAGGCTTAACGTTCACTTCGGTGCAGAATGGGAGCAACGTCACCCAAAATACTGAAAAATACCCACAACGAAATGGTTACGCCACGCATAGTATTGAATTGAGTTAGTGGCATGTACAAAAACGTGGTATTCTTCTCATTATTGGAATCACGGTATGGTAGCACTAAACAAACGTAATTTTACGATAATGGTGACTACTCTTTAATTTCGGGGGGTGGGGGGTGGGGTGGGGAGGGTAGTGCGGGGCTTTAACTAGGTTATTTCACGATTTCTGACCGAAAAGCATTTTAGATCGTAATTTTTCTGCCAGAAATTGATGAAAAGGTTCAGGCATTCAAGGATGGTCAATCAATTAAGGGGATCACCGAAGTTTGGTAGAGTACCCCACTTAACAGAATTCTGGATCCGCCCCTGGGTACAAAGGAACAAATAGAAAATACTCGCTGGAGCTTCCATGGTTGTGGAAGCGGTGTGTTCCCGGATCGGAAGGAGAAGGTTTTTCCGCAAAGCCAACCGAACGAAGTGAGCCATATTACCGTAGACGTGAGGGTAAAAGCTAAACAGAAATCCCTTTACCCATCAAGAGAGCGAAGAAGGAACGAATGAAAAAAACAATGACCAAGATTCAACATTTGCACAGTGGCCAAGTTCAACAGGGTCTAGTATCTTAAGCTGCAACGCCAACGACCAAGATAATGGTCACTTCAATCTTCCAGGAGGTTCGAATGATCGTTAAAGGATTTAAGACGGATATAAAACAGAAAGCCACCTCCACTGAGCCTTTTCACACGTAAAGGCAGTTTATTTTTCTTTTGAGCCTCGCGCCGGCCCCCCCCGATAGTAGTTGACGTTTTGGTTTCGCAGCAATTGAATTTCTATGAGGGCCAAATCTGTTTCGATTTCACAACAAATTTCGAACGATCTTCAACACAAAACCTTTGCTTTCACGCAGCACGCGCCGAAGTTACACCACGACCAACTGCCACAGCAGAAGCGTCTTCAGTCTTCCGATCGATTCTAATCAGGCGGTTTAAGACGATTCCACGATTTAAGGCGAAAATAAATTCACCACAACCCCACCTCTAACACAGCTTGGGCACTTACCGTTCGTTACAACCCTTATCACGGGTTAAAAGAGAACTTATGTTGAAGATGGCTGCACAAATCGTCTCCAGAATTCGTTACGGCACAAAAACGAAAAAAAACGAACAATAAGTATCGTACACTCGCACTGAGTTCACTTATAGAAGCAAAAGACAAGAATACACTATAAGCACTGCCTTAACCCATGACCGCCTGAAAAATCTTTCAGACCCCTTTTTTTACAGTCCGTATGGTACTTGGGTCGGTTCTCGTATTCGAACCAGCATTCTCTTGGTTTGGAGCCGACGATGCTGACCACTCGGCTGTGATTGCTCGCTTTGCTCGGCGTCCCCTCACAAAGCTCGCGCTTGGATTCAGTTTTTCGCTGTTATACGTTGAAGGCGTACATTTGTATCTAGGTGGCTATACGGGTTAGCTGAGGGTAGAGAAAATACTTGATTGCAACCAATAACCCATAACCACCTGCAAAAACTTTCAGACCCTTTTTTTTACAGTTCGTATGGTACTTGGGTCGGTTCTCGAATTCGAACCGGCATTCTCTTGGTTTGGAGCCGACGACGCTGACCACTGGGCTGTGATTGCTCGCTTTGCTCGGGGTCCCCGGGGTTCCCTCACAAAGCTTGCGCTGGGATTAAATTTTTCCCTGTTATACGTTGAAGGCGTACGTTCGTATCTAGGTGGCTACGGGTTAAAAATCGGAAATGGGCGACAAAAATAGAAGCAAGTGAAAATCCGCGAATTAGCAGAATTTCTCATTCCTGGACGTAGAAGAAATGTTCGACATTAAATTCTACTTCTACACTCATAAAACCCAGTTACGTTTCCCGAGGATCGGTGATGAGTAAAAGCAGTTCTCCGCGATTCATTGATTAAACGGGGGTTCTTCATTCTAAAGGTTAATGTTAGAGCTTTATGTCACTCGTGATAATTCACAAAACCCTTTTATAAGCACCGACATTGGAGGGTTATATAGGCGCAACACTTTTCTTCTTTTTTGCAGCGATAAGTCAAAACTTGAACTGCAGATTTGTAGTAAAAAGGCGCTCGATACCGTTAAAAAAGAGTCGTTAAACACCAGAGGGGAAAAAGAGTCGCCTTCTAAATCATAAACCTTCTGTTCCAAATTCTGCCTTTAAACGGATTTTATTCTCTGCAAAAGTTATTTTACGATCCAAATCTTGGACGAGGAGAGTTTCTAGGCCTATATAGTAGATGGCGACGGGTGGCGACAGACTTGGGAGTCTTAAAATTTCAAGCTTCAGTTCGATCGTTGCCCCCATCCAGATTACAACCATAAATCCGTAAAGATTCAGAACGATATTCAGCTCTGGAATACAGTTAGCCGCTAATGCACTCTTTTGGAAACGGTGCCAACAAATTTAATGGTTTCGGGTTTAGTGTTTCGCGCTTGTGTTTTCGAAGGCGCATCATCATTAGAGGGAAGAATTTATTATGCACACACCTTATGTTAACTTTGAAAGTGGTTGTGCAGTCATGTTTCTTTTATTTTTTTTTAATATTTTTTTTTTCAGTATTCCGGCCATTCCGTCAATGTTGCATGCTTCTGCTAAGACATGGGTGCTGAAACAGTAAAGCTTTTAAAAGTTTTTTTTTTTTCACTCCCATGTTGATTTTCGCATTGAAGAAAGTAAGGGCGTGTCTATATAAGGGCAGGCCACCATGTTGGTTAAGGCCTGTGCCCACTTCACAGGGGCTTGTCGTCCGTCGCTCGCATGTCGCATGGATACAGAGTCTATACATATCTTACATTATAAACTCAAGTCTCAAAGCAGAAATGAAGCAACCGCAATGACCCCAGGAAGGGGAACAATGAAAACGTGCGGGAGCCGGAAGCAGCGGAGCCGGGAGCCGGGTACGTGTTCAACTACGTATAGCAAAGAGGAGAAAGGGAAGGAAACCAAGAGGAGAGGGAGAGGACGGGATAAACGAGGAGGAGAGAGGGGAGGGAGAGGACTGGCGGAAAGGGGGAGTGATACACAAACAAAAATCCACTGTTGCAGTGAACGATCAGGCAGCACCGAGCAAATACTGGAAAACAACCACGGGTCAACCAAATCCCCGGGCGAAGGCGGGTACGATGCTATAGTAATGAATAGGGTGAAAACAGCCAGAAGTTATACCGCGTTATTAAATTTTATGCGTAAACGGTATTATCATCAATGGCACTCGCTGCGCACGTCTTTTTTGATAACTTGTCTCTCGTTCGAATTCATTATTTGTACTCGTGCGTTGTCCAGAGCGACCCGAGAAGCGTTTTAACATCGAGGTAAAGGCCCCGGCTATTACCGGAAGTTGACTGGGATAGCAGAATGTGAAAAGCTTCTCAGATCGCTCTGGACACCCTAGTGGTACAAAGAATGACTTAGAATGTGAGACATGCTAGCAATAAAGACGCTCAGTGCGAGTTCCAGTGATTATATAAAACAAAAATACGGATTGTTCTACGACGTGACTTCTGGCTGGTTTCCCCCCTTTCATTATAAGTACATTACTCTGCATCAAGGCTACCTGGATGTAAAGGCTTAACGTTAGAAAATCGACGCGTCGTCCAGTTAGCCACCGATTCTGCCACCAGTCGCGCTACTTACACCCCAAAAATGAACTGCTCTCGCATGCGGACTGAACTGTGAAAGGTACGTGTGACACGCGATACGCGGATTTTAAACTTAAAACACCGCATTGACACCAAATTATTAACGTTTAACAACAATGGCTTCATGCTACGTACCTCTCTGTTCACTCGACGACAAAAAAAAGCAGAAGAGCAACCAAGGTACGTGTGTATTGTACTGTATAATACGCTACGGAGTTTTCAATTCTCATTAAAAATGTGTTTAACGATCCTTTAACGTAGCAGTAAATCGTCCGAAGATTTCAAGAATAGTCACCATTACCGTAAAATAATGTTCGTTTAGCGCTGCAACACCGGTAAATCTAATAATGAGATCTGAAGATATCACGTTTTTTTGCATCTCGCATACACTAATCAATGCTACGATTGGGGTTTTTCGTTCTTCAGTTCAGCGCAACGTTTGGACGACGCGTCTAGCATGCTACGTGAAACCGAGCGTTAAGACTTTTAAATATAGGTGGTCTTGTCTGCATTCAGGCGGCGCGCAAGCGACGGACGATAAGCCCCTGTGCCCACTTCAGTGTTTTGTGTTTATGTTTAAGTACTCTGTGTATGTAGTCACTTTCAATCCACCGTTGATTCTTGCACTAGCCCATCGTCAGCCAATCGCATGACACATGCACCGGCAACAAACCAGAATCCGTAGTGCTTAAATTTTCATTAATCACAATAAAGCGTGCAACCGTGTTCCGCACAAAGACGCCTCATTATTGTTTTTGAAGAATAGTTCAGTGTAATTAGTACTTTAGTTCGGTAAAAATTCTCATACAGAAAAAAACTTGGCAGATGTGTCCAGAAACACTCCCCGAGTACACACTAAACCCCCCCCCCCCCCTAAAATCCCACTGGAGCTTTCACCGCCATTTTGAAAAATCGTCCGTTTTCTTAAATATCGCACTAACTTTCACTCCAACCAAAAATTATACCGAAAACTAAATTAAAGATGACGAAAGAAATCAACAGAAAAGGTCCTTGTGATGTTTTCGCTAAGACCAACCTTTTTTTTTGCTTTCTTTTTTTTTTTTTGCAATCTACTGGGCTACTTACAACATGCGATGAATTCAGCAGAAAGTAACAAATTGTGAACAAAATGAGACGAGACAAATTTCCATGAGATACTTTTAATCGGCCAATTAGTTCGAATTTTACTTATGTACTAGAAACTTGTAGAAACATTACATACAACAGAATTTGGCACAATTACATAATGAGAGATAGGTAACATACGAGAGGTACAATGACGAAAAAGTATTGTTTACTTACTGTATTCTTGTTCATATTGTTGTAGCAGACGTTACGTTTGACGGCTCAATGTAAAATTTAACTTTTAAATCTTCGATTCACTGTGAAATGAATCTTTAACAACGCACCAGTCTGCATCATGATCATCATCCTATGTGTGAACTGTTTCAACCCATACGACAACATTGGCCACTCATATTACTTGCATTGCAAATCAGACTTCCTGCCCCCTACAAGCAGGCTCGTAGCTTGGTTTGTCGTTTGAATGTGATGAGGTTGAGAAGTAAATAATACTAATAAGAATAATAATACAGAGACGATGCACGAGGCATCCACAAACCCCAATTCCCAAGCGGCAGATGTTAAGTGGAAGATACCACCATCACAAGAGTTGTTGTTTTTTTCTGCCGCATGAGGGAGGAAACCGGAGTACCCGGAAGAAACCCTCGTGCAACGGGCGGCAAACAAGTGGAGAAAAACCAGTACATATACACTTCCCATCGCCAGGATCGAACCTGGGTCTGTACGAAGCCCGAGATGTGCACTGGGAACAAGACGCCTATCGAATCTGACGCCCCAGTGCTCGCATGCTACCCGTGCACCCGTGCTGTACGTTACGGACCGATGCCTGAAAGGTTTAACTGGTAGAAAAATACGAGGGTGCTTGTGGGTGCAGAAGATTTGGGGTTGGAAATTGCATGGCGATATTTTTCTACCAGTTAGAAACCCTTCAGGTCCCTGATGCACTTCTCAACCTCATCATATGCAACTTGCAGATCAAACTGCGAGCATGCTTGTCGGTGCAGAAGGCGGGTCTGTAATGCAGTAATATGAGGGGCCAATGTCGTGGTAGGGGTTGCAGCGATTCCACGAACATTGAAATGGAAGAATCTCCCACAGACTGCATTGAAATTCACACATTGCAGATGATGTAGATGATGCAGACAGTGTACGTCACTTATACCCACAGAATCTGAAGATTAGAAGTTAAATTGTATGTTGGGCTGTCGAACACAATGTCTACTACAACAGTATGAATAATAATAATACTTATTAACAATACTCATTCAGCACTACCTATCCTATCGTACGGCACTTATTTCTCATACGTAACTGAGCCAAATTCTACACTAATCTCAATCAAGTTACTAAGCTAAATTCGAACTAGTTTGTTGATTAAAAGTATGGCATGGAAATTTTTTCTCGTCTCGTTTTTATTCAGAGTTTGTTACTTTTTGATGAATACATTACACGTTTTCAATAAACCAGTACATTGAAAGTTCGAAAACATCAAACGGACCTTTTTTGTAGATATTTTAATAAACTTTAATTTAGGTTTGTATAAAATGTTCAGTATGAGTGAAGGAGAGTAGCCAGAAAGTAGGCAAGAAAGTGGGCAAGTGATCAACAGGTGATCACTAATTTCTAAAACTAAAAATAATTCTTTGCCACGAAATTTCCACCTTGTCTTGTAGCCTAATATTGCAGTTTGCATTGCATCAGCTTATTTATGAATGCATAATGTGCGGCTTAATTAAAGAAAACACCGATTATTCACTGTGATAGAAACTAACCATCGAGAGAAGACCAGGCGCCATGATGGATTTACGTCACGACAGCCTCCACACGCATCTGTCTTTGTGATTGGCTGAACGCGGCATCTCATTAATTTGGTCCTTGTGAAAACTTAAGTGTCATACCAGCGTCTTTTAGCGTCGCTGTGTGTTTCGCCCCTGGGCGTGGTTCCCATGACAACAGCCATATGGAAACGTAGACAAGTATATAAGCGCGAGTATGGGAATCTAACCTTACTCGCATCCATACTGAAACGAAAGTGGCTCAATTTACACGTTACTAAAAAATCCAGGAGGAAGCTTAAGTGGATTTCAGAACGGGAAGAACCAAGTCGCTTTTGTAATTAGTACTATACCATCAGATATGAAGTGAAAGTTAAACGGTACCAATGCAGTATCACATGCAGTTTATTAAAACAGTGAACTTCGGTGGAGGGTGGAGTAATGAAAATGGTATGTACGGAATATGCAAACAGACCCTATTCATTACTCCAATCTTCACCAAAGTTCACCGTTCCAAAAAAGTTGTACAGTGGCCATCCTGGATAGAGAAATTCCTTCTTTATCCAAGACGGCGACTAGACGACTGTTTTACGAACAGCCAGCTTTGGTGGCAGACTTTGGTGGAAGACTTTGGTGGACTTTGGTGGAAGCTTTGGTGAAAATGCAATTCCAGATGTCAAGCAGCATTAAAGCTTCACGTTGTAACGGACATTGGCTCACCCTCGTACCTACCTGTGTGCTGTTGTGTTGTGGTTGACTCTTGTTGGCGCCAAAATCACTTGTGCAACGGCAAGGACTTTCAGGTTTTGCGCCAAAACCATGAGCGGACGTGCAGGAGAACGTGGCCAAGTATTGTTGGCCACGATTGGTGAACACTTTGTAACCATGAACTGGATTGGTTAACGAACTCACGAGCTGATTGGTTGTCCGGTGGAGCTCTGGATCCGACCGGAGCATATATAAGTCAAGGGCGTCAAAGCCCGGTGTTCTATTCCCGTTGATTCTTGTGTTGAGAAAGAACGTAATAATGTAACCCAAATCTTGTCATGATTATTCCGCATTAAATAAGGTTTAACTACTTCAAGTTTGGCTTCTGCATTGAACACACGTTACAACGCCAATTTTTACGTGTTAAATACAGCAATGAAAAATACTATTATTATTTTAAATTAACATGTATATGTGCAAAAATAGCTTTAAATTATATTAACGAAAAGATCAAACAAAGTCAAACAACGAAAATCATACGCTGGAAATAATGCGGTACAGTAAGCCACTTTTATGAACTTACGTTTCGTCGGATCAGGGGCGTCACCCGGATTCGAACTGGCAACCCAATCCGGTCCCAGATCACTGCTACGCCGCTTTTGTATTTATTTATAAAGTCTCTGCTGTGACTTTAATAATGGGTTCAGTGAGTCAACTTTTTGTCAATGGAGGAGCGACCATAACGATGATGGCGTTATGTTCGCGAATCTGGGACAGATTGGGTTACCGGTTCGAAACCAGGTCACGCCACTCCGAAGAAACGTAAATGCATAAAGGTGGCTTACTGTACTACGTTGTTTCAAATGCATGATTTTCGTAGTTTCTCTTTCCTTTACATAATTTACAGCGATGTATGCGTATTTAGTTAATCATTCGTTGAATCTTTGTATTTATTTGTATTTCTTCTTCATTGCTTATGGCTCGCAAGCACTCTCGGTCGAATGGAGCCCTTAGTCACTGCTGTCACCTTAAAAACCGGTTCAGTGGGTCATTTTACGCAAGTGGATGAAGGCGTCACGGCAGTGATCTGGGGACGGAATGGGTGTCCACTTCGAGTCCCGTCACGTCACTCCGACGAAACGTTAAGTGCATAAATAAAGGTGGCTTACTGTAGTAAGTTATTTCTAGCGTATGATTTTCATGTTCTTTTTTTTTTATGTTCTTTTTCAACCAAACCTCGCAAAAATTTGTATCAACTTTCTGCGAAATGGATTTCATAACCATAATGGATCAGCTTTAACATGGAGTAGTAGACGATAGGAAACGTGAGTTCAGAACATGGCTGTGTGTAACCCTCGGCAGATCTGTTTCCATGTTTTATCGTGATTAAATTAAAGTCAGAAATGTTAACGTCTGCCTTTTTTTTTTCAAATCATCTTTTAGTTGGAATTGCAGGTCCTTATTTGATTGCTCAACTTATTTGAATTCTCAACTTGTATTTTTGACGAATGAAGCTTTATTTTTTTTATAATATCCTCCAGAAGCACCGAGACTGGTTGCTGATGCAGAAGTTGTAGAGATCAGAAGCTGACATGACTTCGTTTTAAGTCGTATCAGGCAATATTGCTTTGAAATCACGAAATTAAATTTCGGCATTGGTGAACATTCAAGTCTTCTAACAAAAAAAATATTCCTCTTATTTCGTTAAGGGCGTCCTTACGGAGCAGGTGAGTGCACCTGAACGTCACATCAATTAATCAAATCACTCGTGAAACGAGCAACACGTGGGAAGGTTAGAACTCAAACTCAAAAACTCTCCTTCCGTCAACGTCAAAGCCTCAAAAACTTTCTATACAGGAACTGCACGCTAACTTAGAAAACAACAGTAACAGCTTAACAATCGACGGCGAAGAGTAGAGAAAAATTCTCTTCCTGTGCTGTCGTGTGTCTATCTATATATATACACGATAATGTTTGAATTTGTATTTCCACTCATTTCAAAACTATCCACATCGGTTCTATTACCAATTTTCATGCCAAAAATCAATCCACCCAAAACCAAAACTGGTACAAAACATCGTCAAGTTTCCAAAAAGGATCGGCCTTTGAAGGTAGTGATAACATTCAACCGGGGAAAGGCCGCCCAGGCTAATCCTATTAGCCAAGTTAATCGCATCGACTAACAGTTCGACAGATAAACGAAAACTAGAGCATCGCTAATCGCGGTAGCAATCTCCGAGTTTTCATTAGCGGCCAAAGTATTATTCTATGTGATTAACTTGGCTAATACGATTAACCTTGGCAGCCTTCCCGTGGTTGATGGTATCACTATCTTCAAAGGCCGATCCTTTTTGGGAACTTGACAGCTTTTTTTATACCAGTTTTGGTTTTGGGTGAATATCATAAAAACCATAGGATTGTGCAAAAAAAAAAAAAATCCCCATGGTTAATGAGAAATTTTGACTGGACCTTGGAACTAAACCGTAGATTATGTCCGCATAGATTATTTCTGTGATCAAGTCCTAAGTCCGAGTTCAGAATACGTGCCTAATGCGCACGTAAATCTACTGCACCAATATATTTCCGATGCTTTGGGCCTATCAAAGTTGAAAAGATGTTTCTCAGACATTGCTACATCACCTAAAAAGAGCCGCATCACCTAATTACTTTGACGGTTAATTTCCACCGTTTTCTCAATTTTTTTTACCTTTTTTGAGTGTTTCAGCGCAACATTTTAAGTCCAATACCGTCCAAAAGCCAACTCGAGAGATTTAAAAAATTGACAAGTTATCCAGTGCAACACGTGGTATAAAATGGAGTGTATGAAAAAATTAAAAAAAAATCCATCATCCACCATCCATCATCGATCATTAAACTTATCCATCATCGATTTTTCAGGACACCATACCAAAGAACATTTTTTTTTTATCCCTTTTGGCTTTTACGCCTTACTTGCCCAAAATAACGGAAAAGAAAATCAAGCCCGTTCGTTTTTTCATCCTGTAATTGCTCAGAAAAAAAATTAAGACTTTGTCACTGGCAAAAATTAACCATAAAACAATACAAAACGAAGTGACTTGTTACGGATTTCCGCCAAAATATTTCAGCATTTAAGTTTGTTGTTCCAAATGCAAAGTTCCTTCACCAAGTCAATGCCAGAGTAACTTAAATGAAAAATGAAAAGAAAAAAAAAACTTGGCGTTTGGTACCACGACTTCTGACGGCGAAAAAGCTTGGTGGGAATCCTTAACAAGATTTCTTTTCGAGAGATCAATGTTTACATCCAATACTACGAGAAAGATTTGTACAATTTAAAATTTTTAACTGTAAAATTACGATAACTGCCGACTGCACGAAAATGCCTGACTGTTACCAAAAAATAAGTTTCCTTCAAATTAAAAGAATTTCAGTAAGGGACCGTTCATTATTTATCAACGGGGGTGGGCTAGCGGATTATCGTCATCAGTACGAAAAAAAATTCACGACCCCTCTTTTGGTGTTAGTGAATTTTTTGGTCACCTCCCCTCCCCCCCAAAAAATTGTAATACAATTTTCATTTTCATGAAATGAGCGTACAAAACGTACTAGGCCTACTTTAATACCTTGTGAAATGTGCTGAACTAAATAAATTTACTACATTATACTTGCTGTGCACTTACTTTCTCGCAGTTTTTCCATACCTCCACTCCCTACTGATAGCACCTTCACAAAAAATGTTAGCCCTCCCTCCCTCTTCATGTACAAATTTTCATTCCCCTCCCCCTTATTTTCGCCGGCCCACCCTGTTCATAAATAATAAACGGTCCCTAATATTCACTTCGAAAACAAACGTAAAAAATGTAAAATGTGTACCGCAATACTTACAATAAATAAAAAGTGAACAAGATTCAGTGTAATGTAAGCCAGTTTTTAGAACCTGTCAACGTCCAGACGTGAACACACCAACAACACCGGATACAGGCAACTCACGTACGGCAATCATTAGTCACGGATGAATGCCCCCCACTCAGGAGGTGCTAGGTACACATGAAATTACCTCGGCACAAAATTTAATTTCCAGACCTAATTTCTCTCATGAATGGTTCCTCACGTCTACCCGCAACCATGTGAAACGACGGAAAGCCATTACTGCCAGCAACGAAACGACCCTAATGGACAAAAACAGACGCCAATCGGCTCATCACAGCCAGCATCCATGTAGACATAGTCCAAAGTAGTATGTACGGTATTAGAATCCAAATGGGGGAAGATGCAGGCAGAGAAGGTGGTTGAGCCCATGCCCAAAATGGATGACGCTCGGCTAGGCTGACACATTAACTTGCTAATGTGTTTTAGGCGAAATAAATCAACTAGTATTCTCTAAAGAGAAGTTTTTTGTTTTTTTTTTCGGAAGAGAAGCGACCGAAGAAGTAAAATCAAAAAAAAAAGAGAAAACCAATATTGTAGATGGATTTCTATCACCCAATCGCTAATAGACGCAGCATCTTCTGACACGGAGGGGGTGGGAAAGGGAATGACGGCAGTCATCAATACGTTTCAGCTGCTAAAAAAAACAACCAAGATGGCTTCTTTCGTTGTCCGTGATGAATGGCGTCGCTGTTACACAACATTGCACCTATACAGCCGAGAGAACCTAACGACAAAATGATGATGGCCAATTTCTCACCTAGAGCACACACACACACACACCCTCGCTGCAGCCGCGAAATACAGAGGAGCTTCATAAACATCCCTAAAAAGCAACAACCACGAAAGTTATTTATGGCGCGTTTCTTTTCCTTTGCAGCGGGTCTAGCACCTGCAGTAGGTTGCTTAAATGCCTACGTCACGCAAACGACTCTACCACTAGAAAACCAACAGAAACACCATGGCAGATCAGTACAGAAAAGCTGCCAACCGTGCTGAAAAAAAAATAAACAAATAAAAAATAGTGGCTGCATCGACGAGTTGTAGATTCAATTTCAAAAGATTTGATGAGGACGGAGATGCGGTAGTCACCGAGGAGGGAGGTGCTACCTGCTGCTTTGAAGACAGAGTTCAGGGCTGAGTGGTTAACCAGGATTATGGAACCTTTCAGACCTTCCTTGAAGAGATCATTGAGAAATTTCAAAAGCTTGGACAGAGAGGGATCGACTGGATTGACTTTCCTTCCATCACACCAATGCAACCATTTTGTCCAGTGGCTATCGTAGATTCTGTTAGTGGAGTCCCTGATGGCTTTGCTGGCATTGCGTGTTGCTTGCTCTTCGTGAATTCCTGCCATTTTGATGAGTTTGCTGATATAGCCACCCATGACACGATAACAATACGGATCGAAACAGCAGATCCGGCCATCAGATCCGGGATTGCTGGGAGGTTTCTTGGAGTGTCAATGATGAGACTTAGAAGATGAGGGAACCATGCTGCCGATGGCTAATTCGGTGTGATTAGCAGGAACAGGCCCTGTGACTTAGATATCCTTTGGAGGACCTGTGGAAGCAGCTTGAACGGAGGGAAAAGGTGAGATTCTCCAAGGGAAGGTCAGCGCATCTACTGCCAGGGGTTGCTCGTCTGGGACTGGGCTGACGAAATGGGCAAGTCTGGAAATATTAACAGATGGATTTCTTTACAGTCCATTCCCCTGTTAGAAGCTTTTGGCGAAAAAGGGAGTCTGCAATTACGTTCCTGTTGATTGGGATGTGGGGTGAAAGGATGGTCGTCTTTAGTTCTATGCATAGTTAGAAGATTGATGATAATGTCACTTCGTGAAGTTTCCGAGACCTCGTTTTTATCTCTTTCCGAATGTAGGTCTCTGCTGTTGTTTTATCCGCTTGAACTTGGACGATCTTGCCGTTGACCAAGTGTAGAAAGTGGAGCAGGACAATTATTAGGACGGATTTCAGTTCCAGAACGTTTATGTGGTCTTGGTCTTGGGTCGTCCATGAGCCGGATGTCTCGTGGTGAGCTGTGTTTGCTCCCCAGCCTTCCAAAGATGCTTTGGTGAATAGGAGGAGGTCTGGAGGAAATTCATGAAGTGAAATGGATTGTGCTAGAGTCTGGACGTCTGACCACCACAGAAGGGTTTCTATCGGGAAATGCTTGTTCGTTGGAAGAGAGAGGTTTGGTTGGTCTGGTAGACTTCCCTACCAGTCGATGAAGAAGTGATTGAGTGGACTGGTCATCCATATCCTGTAAGGGACAAGAATTGCCAATGGAGTCCATCTTGCTGATGAGGGAGTTTAGTTCCTTGCAGATGAGGTGAGGCTGTTGCCAAAAGGAGCTTGCTTGAGTTATGACGTCTTCCATCTTGTCTGGTGAGGGTATCACTGTTGCAGATTTTAGGTTGAATGCGACTCCCAGGACGACGAAGTCTTGAGCTGGGGTGAGTCTCGATTTCTTTATGTTTATGCCGAAGCCGAATTGGTTGAGGAGGGAGATTGTGGCGTAACGGTTGGAGAGGAGTTCCACAGGGTCTGGTTTGTTCAGTAACCAATCATTCAGATAGGCACTTGCAGCGATTTCAGTACTAGGTTTCAGTACTAGGGTTCAGTACTCTGGTTTGTTCAGTAACCAATCATTCAGATAGGCACTTGCAGCGATTTCAGTACTTGGTTTCAGTACTAGGGTGAACATTCTGGGTGCTGCATTCAGGTCGAATGGAAGGCATTGGAATTCGTAGACCTTGTTGTACATGAAGTGGAACAGGTGGTGGATTGACGCATGTAGTGGGATGTGAAGGTATGCTTCTTCCAGGTTTATGGAAATTCTCCAGTCGTCCATTTAGTGATTGGTGGATTGAGTCTAGAGTTTCCATCTTGAAATGGCAATTGTCCATGTAACGGTTGAGTGGTTTGAGGTTGAAGATAAGCCTCTTGCCGCCGGATTTCTTTGGCCGAAGAAAGATCGAGCTGTAGAATCCTGGTCCCAGTGGGTGTTGACATTCTTTTATTGCACCTTTCGTCAGTAGGTCTTGTATTTCGGAGGACCCTTTTTAGTTGTTGCATGGTGCGAATTCCAAAAGAGGGGATGAGGCGAGTGGTGAGCGTTGAAAGAAAGCCGTCTTAGATGATGGAGAGAACTTGTTTGTTCGTTGTTATCATTTTCCAGAACGGTATGAAGTGGCGTAGTCGTCTCCCGACTGGAAGAGATGATACCAATTTGACGTCATAGATGGTTGCGTGATTTCCCTTTTGTTCCCGGGGAGGAATAATGTCTTCGTCGTGTCAGGTCGTGTCAGGTGCTGCGGTTATTTCGTCTCTTGTTTTTGTTGAATGGTTTGCCATGAAAGGACTGATTGTTGTCATGAAGTCGATTGTGGGATCTCTAAGCTTTGTTGTGAGACTTGGGTTTTGGCCAATTGCCTTTGATGCCGTAATTGTCATAGGGTTTGAAGGACTTGGTGAAAGGTTTTTGCTGTTAGTTTGGTTTATTTTCCCTTGGTTTCCTTGAAACGTCTAGGTGTAGTGCAAGTTTGAGGATCATCGGGAAGGTTGCAGTGGTGTTGGTGTTTTCGTCAGCGTCAAGGGCAGTAGACTTGGCTGGCGAAAGAGGAGCGATATGGCCATGGATTGAGGCTTGATGTGAGTCAGGAAGCTGCTCGTGAGAAGCGCCGATGTACGATAGGTAGGCGAGAACATCAGAGCTGATAGCAGATGAACTGGCGGGTGAAGGGGCGGTCTTCCAGGCAGAGACATCCTTCATGGAGTCCTTTGCTCTAGTTATGGGCAGCTGAGCTCTTTTCGTATACAGGACAAGGTCTTCGGTCGGCGAAAAGGGCCAGGCAAAAGGCTAGTAGATCTTCAATATGGTGGATGCGGGAAATGAAACGAAGAGAAGGCTCGCTTGAGGAAAAATTATGACTGCCTTTCGCGCTGACGTGCTTTTATAATGAGAGGAATGCACCCGCACATGCGCAATCGGGTTAACGGTTAATGAGCTGGTGGCTACAAGCAACTGGAAAACCTCAAGGGAAACACCAGCACTTCGAGAAAAGAATGCCAAAATTCACAGGTAATGTATATTTTCCAGCGGCAAACAGCCATTTAGTGAACTGCTTTAGCACTGCGAGGAAAGAAGCGTACAGTTAAGCTTCTCGATTGTGCCTAACACAAGTCCCTACTAAAAGGGTAAACCGTTATACGAGTTTGGGACTATAACGCCAACCGTTATAGGAGTTTGTGACTATAATGCATACCGTTATAGGAGTTAGTGACTATAAAGCAGACCGTTGGAATCTCACACTCTATTGCACTTAAAAAGTTTTTCATTTTTCCTCCCACCGCTTTTTCTATGAACGCACCCCTGCGTCTTCAGCGACACATATACTAATACAATAAAATGTGCTCGGAATATACCGATAAAAATAAAACCAGGTTTTTATAGCGTCGTTAGGCTTGCAGCTTGTATTCGGCAGCAGTGTAACAATCATTGCACGTCGGTTTCTTTCTCGCGCAGTCAAAAATAAAAATACAATTTCTTCAGGTTCTTTTCTTACAACGCACTCCAATTGTCACGAGTTTTCGTAGAAAATTTTTCGTGCTAATCGCCACAGCCAGGCAGTTGGAAGCCGGCAAAATAGGCGACGCAGCTTGCGCGAGCTAACCACAAATGACGTCATTATAGCTTGAAGTACTGGCAATTACCAGCGCGCGGCGCAGCGAAGGCCAAAGTAGGGCAAGTTGCAGTCGGCGCCAACTCCATGATGAAACGTATGAATGGCAAAAGGTCATTTCAAAATGCTGTCTGGGGCCTTTTTCCTTTGCTACAAGTCTTGCAAACAAGAAGCCCATTTTTTTGTTCAAGTTTCTAAATGGTCAAAGTATCTCACACGTCTGCTTTGGCTGCGAGAGGGTTAAGAGTTACCTGTATGTGTTTTACTCCAGACTTACTAGCTAGTGTAACGCCGGAGTTGCGTCGCTGCCCACAGGCCATAGTTTCTCATTAACAAATGAGCCTGAGGGTGTTAAACAGGCACAGGCTTAGCACAGGCTTAGCTGTGCCGTGTGCTAACTTACAGGATTTCCTTTTCCTGCCCTGCCAGCAATGCCCACTTACACGATACAGTCAGGGATGATGTTTTAGTCAGGGATGATTGGCTGTGCGGTGTCCAGGATTTCCTACCCTGCCAGCACAGTTCACTAACGTGATGTAGTCAGGGATGATGTGTTAGTCAGAGATGAATGGCTGTGTGATTCTCCAACATATTTTCTACCTTTGAGAAAATAATGTGAAATATTAACACGCAAATTAAAGAGGTTCACACGGCTGTTTGATAACGGTATCCAGCGGTAACAAACGGAACCAAAAACCAAAGAAACAATGAATTCTTTAAGATAGTAGAAAATGCTGTTACAACTGTTTTTAATTATTCATTTTGCACTAAGGATGTTTAACAAGTCCTACTATTATAATGCGCAAGTGAAATTCGCCTAATTAGACCTTTAATGGTTTCTTAAGTTGCAAACGATAGCACTAAACACCGTGTTAATTATTTTCCGTGACACTAGTTCACAAGTAGACAGCATGACGTTCGGTTGCTTGTAAACATTCAATACCATAGCAAATAAACACTGCAAAGTAACAAGGCAAAGCTAATACTCAAGTTTCTCATATCTTGCACACCACGTTGCCTCTTATAACTTTTAATGTTGTAATGTTTTAATGTTTAGTTCACACGTAGACAGGCTAACTTTTAATGTTTTAACCGTAATCATTCTTACGAACACTTTGCAAGTAACGCTATTTCATACGCGGCCCTCATTGACCTCCCATTCTGATTTGCATTTTAGGATAAAGTCGTTGTATAAACGACCAGGACAGTGTCGCGCGGAAAACAGCTTAAAATCCTAAAACACCACCAAAAGGTCATAGGGGTATATCTGGCTATCGGTTCACCACACGCTAAGCTTTACTATTTTGCATACATATTCTAAGCAATCCTTATGCATCTACACTAGATGCCGGGTGTCCCAAAAGTCAGGGGTCACCTGGGTGATATACCGGATGGTCATGCTGATATACCGGGGATTTTTATGTTTGTTCATGCT
>JAHWFP010072936.1:0-11119 GCA_023313725.1 Lithobius niger | reverse complement strand
ATGTCATCACTTAAATTAATTGCACCTCTGATACCGAGTAGCATTTTTCGAATTGCCTCTTGGAATATTTCTGCAGCACATGATACTCCAAAGTTCAACCTGGTGCACCTAAATATGCCTATGTGAGTTGAATATGTCGTTATGTATCGACTCGCCTCTTCCAACTCTAACTGGTGGTAGCCCTTTGTTAGGTCCAGTTTTGTGAAATAGCAGGCACCATTTAATTCTTAAATGATGTCGTCCACTGTGGGCGTTAAATGTCTTTCACGGATGATGGCCTCGTTCGGGCCTCTCATGTCAACACATATCCGAACTTCACCATTTGGCTCTGCATGCGTGGGGCCATGTACTTTTTCAATCAAACCAAGTTTTAGTAGTTTTCGTAACTCTTGTTTCTACGCTTTTCCTTGTGTGAAAGGATATTCTCCGATGGGGAAATGCTCTCGGGCGAAATTGTTTGTTGATATGCAGTGTTGCCTGGAAGTTCTTCATTTTCCCCAGACCTTGGAATCGGTCTGCGTATTCTTCTAATAATTGCTTGGTGACGGGGTCATTCGTCTGCGGTGTTGTTTGACTGCTCTTGAGGTGATCTACTCTCGCTTCGTTGCAGTCATCTGGCTCTTCGCTTGTCATTATTTTTATAAGCCCTAGCTCAAGGGAGGTGTTGTAATCCAGGATACACCCATAGTTACCCGACACCACAAAGAATTCTGTCCACGTGTGCTTATTTTTGTACGACACTCGCCCTATGAATGAGCCTAATATTCGTAGTGGGGTTTTAGAGCCATATGGGTAGACATTTGTTGTGCCAGTTTTTAGTTTCACCCTCATGCTTAACTTCTCGTAGTTTCGCTCGTCTAGGATAGCAGCATCGGAGCATGAATCAATGGCCATCTGTATGTGTGTGCCTTCAACATCAAGTGTTGCTTTGGGGTGCGGTTTTTTCTTTTTCAACACATTTTGTCGTTCCGCAGCTGTAACCTTGAATACAAATTTATCAGCATTCATGTCGAGTTGAGTTTCGGCACTTTCTTCAGCTTTGCTGTCTTCTGGCGTCTTTAATTTGTTTTCGGTTTTTATTTTGGCGGAAATATCTCCAGTAGCAACGTCATAAACATTGAGGTTGAATACTTTAAGCTCCTCGGATGGCTCTTCATCATTTGTAATTCTGTTCACCTTTCGGCTTGGGTGTTTTTTTTTTCGGTTTTCTGATCGTTTGTTAGTGGTGTTATAGTTTGTGTCAGCATAACACATTTTCGCAAAATGATTTTGTTTTCCACATTTTCTGCACTCTTTTCCTCTGGTGGGACAGTTTTGTTGTCCATTGAGATGGGGCCATTGTTTGCCACAGTGTGAACATGCTGTCCCTTCATTTGTTTGTTTTTGTTGAAAGCCACTTTGTCTTCTTGGGCCGTACTTTCTTTGCCCTTGTGGTCTACGAAATTTATTGGCGGTAATTTTATTTACCTCTTTGTCGGTTGGTTCACGTTCTGTTGCGTATTTGAAATTTCCTTCCATAGCCGCCGCTTGTACTTCAGCTAGTTCGAGAGTCCTTCCCGTTAGTAGCAGTTTTTCCAGTGTGATTTCAGAATCACTGAGGGCTTTCCTACGTAGCTTCCTGCTAATAGTGCCGGCTATTATTTGGCTTTTCACTTCACATGTTTTGTTGTGAAATTCACATGTCATGGCTAATTGTTGCAATCTGGCATGAAATTGATTGTTTCACCACTGTTCTGTTTTGCTTGGCGAAAGACGTGCGTTTCATAATCAACGTTTCGTTTTGGCGCGAAATAGTTCTTTAGTTTGTCTTTGGCGTCCTCAAACGTGTCCTTCGGGTCTGGCAGCGTTTCAAATACATCGTAAACACTTGCACCAGCAAAATGCAACATTATTGATTTTTGTCTACTATCACTTGTAATGTTCGCTGCAATTAGATAGTTTTCTAACCTGCGAATCCATTTTTCCCATCGTTGTCCTAGCGATGTAGGGTCTCTGTGGGGATCGAAGGGCTCAATCGGTAGTTGATTAGCAAACATACTCGCCATTTTGCCTCCTTTTGTGCGTCCTTCCCGGGAAAATCGCGTGTGGGTTTTTCAGTTTTTACAAGGTTTACTTTTAGGTTAGTAGTGCAATCGACGGCTTTGAATGATCTTCGTGGATTCATAAAGAAAGCATCCTCGTCGCCAACTTGATATGCAGCATCTTTATGTAGTTATTTGTGTAAAACCAGGTGAGGTACACGACGGACGTCATTCCTACAACTAATATTTATTTCTACCACCAAGAATTTATAGGGATGGGGAGGAGAATTTGTGACTGAGACCCATACTGAAACGTCTTGGATACAGTCGTATTAGTTCAGTCTTAGTTTATAGAGGGCGCCATGTGCTTTATGTGGGTATTTCTACTCAGTTTTTAGCCTAAAATTAAATTAAACTAAACTAAACGAAACTAGCTTGATTTTAATTATTATTTTGCCTGGCTTAGTTGTAATTTAGTTTACTTTAGATTTGGGCTGAAAAATGAGCAAAAATTATCAGATGGAACCCGTGGCGCCCTCTGAAAACTCGGACTGAACTAATGGGGACCGATCTAACGTGTTTCAATAGGGACATTTTAGAGTTACAAATTCTCCTCCCAAACCCTATAAATTCTTGCTACCACGTATCTCTATATATGCATCTGGATACGCTACAGCTAGTATAAATGTTGGCGCGGCGACACATGCTTAGCTTACCACGACTACTATTCCAAGGTCTTTGGAATCATAAGCAGCCATCTTGAAATTGAACAGTACAATGCATGATGGGTACTTTTCCGTAAAAATAAAAGTAACTAATTTGTTTTAAACTTACTTAAAAATTAAAAAAATAAACTGAATCTTTTGTGCAAATAAATTATAAATTAAAAAATATTTTATTTATATTTGTATACATAAATAAAAATAAATAAATTTCAGAAAGCAAAGATCTTCAGGCATGTTAGCTTCACTAAGCATTAGGCATAGATCCTGACAGCAACAATCCTTTGTAACTATCTTGTTTTAAACTCAAATTTAATTTTTTTTATTAAACTGGATATGTTTGTGTCATTAAATTACAAATATTAAATTCATATATATTTTCATACATAAATTTAATATGATTTTATAAAATATATATTTAAAAAATGTACTGTTAGTGAAGAAATCCAGAAAGCCTATCAAAGTAAAAAAAAAAAGAAACCCATTTGATGCTTTGTTTCATAATTACATAATTATAATATATAATTTTTTCTGTATTGCTTTATTTGTAATGTCAAATACATAAAAATGGAAGTAAATTCCATGTAGCCTAGCCGAGTTGTCTGTAGGATACTCTAATTAAAATTAATATTTTTTTCATTAATACTATTAAGCCTTTATAAAACTTTTAAGGTTCATTTTCTAACGTAACAAAGAAGTTCAGCTAAACATTGTTGTCATCTGAAATATTTCTGTGAACGGTAATTGTAATGAAGGAATAAAGGAAGCTACAGATGAACTCGTTTGAATTTGTTTATCCTACTGCTTACTTAAGAAAGGTATTCGTATCGAAAAAAGTATCGGTATTGAAAAAGTATCAGTATCGAAAAAGTATCAGTATCAAAAAAGTATCAGTAGTATCGAAAAAGTATCAGTATCAAGAAAGTATCGGTATCGAAAAAGTATCGCGATACCGATACTCAGATTAATAAAGTATTGATATCGATTTGAAAAACCTGGTATCTCACACCCCTGTCGTCCAGATCGCAAAGCACCGTAATTGTTCTCACACGTTTGTTTCGCTGAAGATTTCTTTTCTGGTAGAAATGTTCCATGCCAGTGCTTGGTACGGGTAGTATTTTGCCGTATTTTCTGTCCTTGGAGTGTTCGTAGAAAGATGGAAGGACCTGTTTGATTTATCACAGTGCATGGTTCTTTGAAGTACACTATAGCAAATTTATTTCCTGGGATCATTCTCTTCACCAAAACCTGAACGACGCTTGTCTGCATCCTTCTTCATTATTTCATTAACACTTTGCATGCTGAGCGTAACGTAGCCCTTTTAGCCCTCAAACTGAGCATTTATTTTGATTTTGTTATATTTGCTCAAAATTTTTTTCCACCATTGAAATGTGGACCAGTGTGTGTCATAGTAAGGGAAATGCATGTTTATATGCCTGAAGAGCCTTAAAAAACTTATTTACTTAAAATTTATTATTTTACAACAAATTACAAACAATATGAAAAAAGGGGGCAGCAACTAGGGGCAGCGTAAAGCTTTGCTGCAATACTATCGGAAGTTTAGATCATAGTATTTTTTGAAATCTTGCTGGGTGAGATAGATTTCAAAACAATGGTCAAGATGAAGGCCCACGTCACATTCTGGGCAGTCATAGCGAGTTTCTTTTCTTTTCTGTCCAGGTGCCTTCCTTTTACCAGCGCTTATGTGACACACAGCACACAATCGCTGTGGGTTCGTTTTTTTTCCAGTTTGTGGAACGGTACGCACAAAATGACAAGCTACAAGACGATTAAGTGTTTTGCCAGCTGTTTTTCTGACAACTGATGACCTGAAGGAGGAGCTCTCGCAAAGTTCTTTCACTGCAGCTTGAATGAATTTTCGATGTTTTAGTGGCGCTGGAGACCGTTTTCTATGAATGATATACGCATTTGTAATCGCAAGAGTGATTAGGTGAAAAATCACTTTTTTCCACCATTTCATTGAGCGGTGACGGAAGGCATAATTTTTTGCCAACTGATCCTGGAGATCCACTCCCCCCATGATGCTGTTGTACGTCACTACAACTTCAGGCTTGAGGATGCTCACCAGTAATTCTGTTTACTTTACCAGTTGCGACCATTTTAGCCGGCTCTGCATGCATTGATGTAAGAAGAAGTACATCTCTTTTGTCCTTCCATTTTAGTGAAGCAATGTTGTCCTTGAAGCAGCAAATACTATCACCCTTTTTGAGACGGGCAGTTTTTACCTCAAGTGGCATGTCTTAACTGTTGGCCATAACTGTGCCTGCAGCAGGGGTGTCCTCAGCAAACAACTGGAGATGTGTAGTAGCGGTCTGTTGCCACTCTGTAGCCTTGTTTTAGCAAAAGAAGGTGGACCACGTAAAAGTCTAAGTACAACATCATATGTGGAGCCTAATTCACTAATTGGTTTATCAGCAGTATATATTTCCATATTCCAACAATATCCTGAATTTGCCTCACACAATTCATACAACTTCACTCCCCACTTATCTGGTTTTTGGGGCATATACTGCTTGAAATGCAATCGTCCTTTCCATGGAGCCATGGCCTCGTTGATACTAATGTTTTGCGTAGGTTTGTATACATTTTTGCATCGTGACACTAGTCTATCAAAATAGGGCCTTACTTTGAAGAGGCGATCGTGATTAGGATCATCAGAACGCGTTCGGTTGTCGTTGTTGCACAAATGTAGGCCATACAAAATACTAGTAAATCTGTCCCTCGACATCATGTTTCCAAAAAATGGGGTAGCAAGAATCTCGTTAGTGGTCCAATAGTCCTCAATATAGTCCTTCTTGACTAATCCCATCGTAAAAATTGGTGAAAAAAAAATCTTGATTTCATCAGTAGTCACCTCCTTCCATTTATTTAGACGGCTGTGTGGTGGGCAAGGTACGGTTTTATTTTTTATTTGTGCCACGTACCTGTTGGTTTCAGAACAAATTTCCTCAAAATCTACTTCATTTAAAAACAGATACACATATCGAGCACTTTGGAATTGTTCGGTAAGGTTCAGAAAAATTCGCTTTTTCCGGTGAAAGGAGGCAGCACGGGAGAAAATTTGTCACCATTCGTAGCCATGTTTTCCCAAGCCGCCATCGATGTTGCTGAACTGGCCAAGCGATTGTACATTTCCTCGTCATCCGTCGTTTCTGCTTCTGAATCCTCCCCAACGAAACCCAAAAACTCTTCCTCACTATCTGAGTCATTAAAATATTCTGTAAAAATGTCCGAATCTGTTGGATAATCATCCGCATTTTCTGTTGAAACGGAGCTAGCGGCCGCATTTGAACACGACGCTTGCGCCGCCATTTTGTGTTCAGCCGGGAAGACGAACTCGGGCCGACGCGTCAGACGAAGTCGACAACTGCTTTTGTTTCGTGAAATTCTATTGGTTTGAGGGGGTCACGTGACTTCGTTCAAATGCATGGCTGTTCATAGACCTTCAGAATACTACAACCAACCAGCATCAAGCTTTCTAATGCGACTTTTAGGCAGAATACTAGGGCCAATTTTATGAATGAAGCACGCACGTAAGAGATACGGGTCCCGCGAGTGAGTAATGCTGCGCATTCCCGTATCTGATACGGGTCCCGCGTGCATAGTGTTAAGTCGTTTTGGTCAGCCTGTTGAGAAAATGAAGAATCTTTGTGTTCATTTTCATCGTCTGTGCTCGACAGATCGTACTCGGTGTTTAGTTTTTGTTTTTGTTTTACTCTGTTGGCTACACTTACTTTTTTAACACGTGTTACATTTTGCTTGATAATTACACCATCATACCTCTCCAACACCACACAATTACCTTTCTTTAGCTACAACTTTAAGAGATTGGTATGAAACGTGGCCATTAGGGTATTGTCGTGGTTCAGGTTTGCCATTCTTTATGACGTCGTATAATCACAACTCTGGACTCACCTTCTTGCTGCAGCGTGGTTTATTTCCTCGTACAAACGATACAACTTACTACAATAGAATGCCCAGCCGACTCTTTACTCTCTCTCTCTATCTCTTCCTACTCGCATGCTTTGGATTCGGATAGGGGCAGGGTGCACCAAAACCAGGCGTAGGTGTGACAACATCATCATACTCACCCCTCTCTCTAAAGAAAGCGCTTAAAACTGAAAATCTCTTACACCGAACATTCCACAGAAATACATCATCATACAATGGTCCTAGCACTTTACAAGGGGGCATGCAAATGGTTATGTTGTCGAGGCAAATTAAATCATGACCCCCCCCCCCCCCCAAAAGGGTTCCTAGAAACTCACAATGTCCTTGAACAGTCCTTAAATTTCCTTGAATGATCTTTAAAAATTTGTGTGAGCCATACCTTACAGCAACCTTTCTATAATGTCCACACGAAACCAAAAAGGGGTACGGCAAAATTCCGATTTTCTTGAGGTTGTTCTTGGTCTATCTGACACACAGGGTCATCACTCATCTGTCGCTACAGTTGCCAATCCAGTTCATGGATAACACGGTGCAGCATTGTGTCAGTTTTTTATATACATAAAATATAGATAATATAGAGAAATGCAGCGCATGTTAACTTCCCATACCTTTCTGACAAATCACAAATTCAGCAAACGTGAGCACCACATAACACGAATCATATTCGCCAATCATCCTAGGTTATGCGTGTGTCACGTTGGTTTAAAATCCGACTCGTCAAGGAGACAGAGAACCCACTCAGGAGGAAGCTAGAGGAGAAAAAGAAAAAGGAGAAAGAGCGAAAGCGTCATCAGCCCTACTTGAGGGTGACAATGGCATGCGATCCACAGAAAACCGCACAAAAATACGACCTACGTCGGGCCGTGCTAATTAAAAAAAAAAAACGAAAAGGCTGATCAATTCCTCCTGGATATTTCCCTTACAAAACAGCACCCGACCAGGATGCCGAAGCACATTAATTAGCTCACACCCATCGCCCCGCCAAGCCGCACACACCAAACGCCACAAGGTGCACCCAAGGTGAAACACTTTTACTGCGACCAGGCCTATCTGGTCAATCGTCACCCAGAGAGCCTGCAGGTAACTCATTAGCATGGCGCAACACTACCCTGACACGCAACAGCCAGACAGAACCACCCGCACATAATTCAGGGCCAGGTTCATAAGGTAGCAAACAAACGGGAAAGAACGTGCAAGGTCATGGGGTAGACTGGAAATTTGAGCCGACAGGAAGCTTAGGATGAGGCCCCTTATAGGATGAACGCGAAGGAGGAAAGCAAATCCGTTGTCCAGCGTGACACACACATCATCTGTGTGCACTTCATTCCCAGATATAGAGGTCGTCGTTCCTGCCCGGATAGCAACCCCTCGTCATATTCTAATGAGACTCGGGGTCCTTTTTGCGTAAAGGCAACCAACATTTTATCATTAAAGAATCAAACAACGTGCTTAACGCTTGGAAGCTGACCTCGGACTGCCCGCCAACCCGAAAACTAGGCTGGTGAGGTGGGGAGGTCTCAGAGTGCTACGGAGGCGGCGAAGGGCTATCCCGACACTCTCCCCCCTCCCATCAAGTGTCCAGGGTCTCGTAGCGGTACCAGAGGTAGGATCCACATAAAGATTTTGAATGCATACAAACTTTTGAAATTCTCGGTATTACAAAGAGTAATGTCCAATAGAAAAGTCAAAGTGACAAAGAAGCTGCGCGCCGCGCGCTCCCTCTTTTACGCAAGCATGCACATCATGCTGCGCAACGCTAGCTCTTCACGACATCTTCAAAGGTTACGCCCCGACGGTGCGGTTTAGTTCACAGGTGCGACCCGAAGGTCCGACTTAGTTCACTGGTGCAGCCCGAAGGTCCGACTTAGTTCACTGGTGCGGCCCGAAGGTCCGACTTAGTTCACTGGTGCGGCCCAAAGGTCCGACTTAGTCCTCTCATGCTGGTACAAGGTATCTTGGAACAAGAGCGAAATGGAAGCTGCAGCACGGAAAATTCGGTTGCGGGTGACCTCGTCGGCTTTGCACACTGGGATAGGCGTCGTCGGAAAGCGGAGTGAAGGCGTCAATTTCTAATACTGGTTCTTCCTGCAGCTGGGTGGGAAAGGTCTCTCCGCCAAAGGCCGAAGTCAATGAAGCGGTGGACAGTTCGAACACTTCGTCGAGCTTTGATATTCTGTACGGTCTGAAGCGTTCGCCAATTCGAGATAGTGCCAAAAGTTCCTTTGCGGTGTAGAATTCGTGGGTTATCCCATCCAGAGTCTCTCCATATTCTTACTCGCCGTTCATGCCTAGCTCCGTCGTCCTTCTTGCACCTCAACCCTCGCCGCGGCCCTTACAATTGTCATTTACTGACTGCTGATCTATTTCTGCGACTCCCCGTCGTTGAGGCTGTGGCATGGTGCAACACCTGAAGAAATAATGCACACGTAGTCTTTGAGATGCAGAGGTTTCTTCCGTGTTCTTTTTGGGACAACCTGACAGATGCTCGTGGAAGGCTGGACGTCGGTGATCTGGATTTCATCGTCGGATGAGTCTGGCATCTTGTTACCGACGGTCCATTCTGGGTCGGAGTCACTTTCAGAGCTTGAGGATGATGAGTCTCCCTGTTCATCTTGTGATGGCTCCAGGTCTGATTGGTTGTCTGGTAGTCCAGTGGGGTCCGCGTCACCTCGATTCTCCTGACTGGCTGTGCTCCTCTCCGGTCCATGGTGGCCGAGTTGCCAGTAAGGTTCCATATCGCTGATGTTGATTGTCTGCGTCTGGGTGGCGTCAATGACAGGTGCGACCTTGTAAGTTACTGGGCTAATCTTGTAAATGACGCGGTAGGGTGCCCTGTAGACTGGTTCCAACTTCCTGGCAATCCCTTTCTCGGCATTGGAGAGGACGTGATTCTTTATTTTGACTAATTCCCCTTGCTCGTAAGATGCCTTCCTATGGCCCCTGTCATAGTTAATCTTAGCAGCACGTGCCGCCTCGCCAGGTGGGCTGCTGCGAGATCGTTGGCTTTATTTGCTTCCGAGCGAAGATATTCACTATATTCTGCGGGTGACATTCTTGCTTGCTTCTGTGGTAGACTGATGGCACCGAGAAGAGTTCTGGGATCGGTTGCATACATCAAATAATGTGGCGTTTCGCCGGTGCTCATGTGAGGAGCAGTGTTAGTGCCAATTGCAGCGTAGGAAGCAGTTCTTCCCATGTTTCCTCATGGTCCTGTAAAAACGCACGCAGACAACCTTTCAAAGTCCTGTGGGGTTTTTCGGTAGCATTGACTGGGGATGATAGGTGGTCGTCCTGTGATGTTTTGTGCTGGTTAACGCCAAAAGATAGGTGAAAATCTTTGAGACAAACGCTGCGCCGTTGTCGCTTATCAGAATTTCCGGTGCGCCGTGCATCAACATGAATACGGACTGTAGTTTACGAGCTGCAGTTTTAACTGTGGCATTCTTTGTGGGAGTTAACCGCACGTATTTCGTGAAGTAATCCATCATTGTGAGGATATACTTATGTACATGTGTGGATTCCGGCAGTGGTCCAGCAAAGTCTATGCTGAGCATCTGGAACTTGTAGGCGGGAATAACCGGCTGCATGTCTCCGGCTCTCTTCAACTGAGCGGTTTTCGCCGTTTGACAAACATGGCAAGATCTGACGTAAAGGTTACAGTCATTGAACATCTTTGGCCAATGTCCCACTGATCTTAGCCGTTGCAAGGTTTTCGAGATTCCCATGTGTCCAGCTTGCTTGTGGTCGTGGCAGTTGGACAAGTAAGTATGGTGAAGACTCTTCGGAACATACAAACGCCAGGTGTTTTTGGGTAGTCCTCTTTCTGGAGCAGCTGGATCTACGTAGTAGAGGATTCCGTCGTCGTTCCCTGTGTACAATTTCCTTGTCTTCACGACGAAGGCATGAGTTTCCTGTCGCCCTGCTCTCTCTGGATGGTGGAGGGTCTTGAGGATCCGTGTGGCCGTCTTGTCCTCGGCCTGGGCTTCTTTAATTTGATCCCTGCTTCGGAGATCGACGATTGGTTGCTTCCTGGTGTATAGGATAATGTTCGACGGTGCCGTCCTCTGTACCACAATGGCATCTTCCAACGTGGCGTACTCGGTGTAGTCTACCGTGACTGTATCCTCGTCTTGACATGGCTGGGCCTCGTTGTGAGAGTCATCCGGAGCCGGATTCCTGGACAAGGCGTCGGCGATGACGTTTAATTTACCTGGCCTATGTACAACATCGAAATCAAGGGTTTGGAGCCTGATGGCCCATCGTGCTATTCTTCCCGTTGATTTCTGCTGTCGAGAGCACCCATTTTAATGCTTGGTTGTCCATGATCAGGATGAAGCGAGAACCTGCGAGGTAAACCTCCCAATGTTCAATGGCTTCAATGGCCGCGAGAGCCTCTTGCTCGAA
>JAHWFP010072935.1:0-50739 GCA_023313725.1 Lithobius niger | reverse complement strand
CCCCCCCTTATTTTAATACTTTGTGGTTTTGTTTTTATTAACGTTGACCCCTTTAGTAACAGAGCTGCTGGATACTTGGCACTTCATATAAGAGTAACTTCTACTTCGACATTTTCATTTCAAGCTGGGATTGTCCCTTCAGTTCCATATCTGAAAATTTAGTGAATGTATAGTTTGAGAATTGTACGAAAAATAAATAAAAACCACATAACGACTTTTCGGTTTCATGAAGGCTTCAGGGTCTAACCCAGGAACTCACACTGAACCGTGGGTCGTTGAGGGAAAGTGCGTTATGGACCAAAATGCTGTTTGACTGGAAGAGGTAACTTCGGGCTCTGTCCCACTGACTAGCTCCGACTGCCATATCGTTGTGTCCGTTGTCATGGCAACATTACATGCAGGAATATCGCAGAGGCTATCATTGCGTGTTTGTATGCATTTGACTGAAAATTCTAAATTGTTCGTCAGCTGCACGAGTCACCCAAACAATAATCAGAGTAGATAACCACATGTCGTCGCAACAAAGTGTTGAGATGGAGAGGTAGTTTTGATTAAAGAAATTAGCAGGTGTCCTGCCTGTAAGACGCTACAAGGCAAACTTCACCGACAAGCTTAAATAAAATACAATGCTTGCACAATGCTGCTACTTTGTCTTCCACAACACATCAGCTTGGTCGTTTTATTTGTTGACAAAGGCGAATTTTCTGGCAGAGCTGGCTGATCGATGATGTCGTCAGTGAGTTGGTGAATGACCACGCAATGATTTTTATTGTGTCGACAAATGGAGCCGTGTCGGAATTGAAGACGTACCGCAGCCAGTGGGGCTCAGCCGTCAGTCCCAGGGCACACAGCGAGCTTTGCAAGGGGTCCGACCCTGAGCAAAACGAGCAAACGTAACCCAGTGGTTATCGTCCTTGCCTCTGATGTATATATTGGTGTGTGTGCACCTTGCTTGCACACACACATTTTAATCCATAAGTCTAGTAGCATTATGTTGCCATCACCTGATTTGCTAACTTGCTGTGTACCTTGCATTTACACTATAATGTTAGCCAATCAGCTGTTGCCCACATGACCTGTAATTGTCTATATAAGTATGTGCAGAGCCATTAATAAACACTCGTTATTGCAGTAACACTTGTTCTGTCCCTTCCCTTTTGGTTAGGATGAGTTGCCATTTAGGGCAACAAAAGTATGTAAGTTGAATACATATCGGTCTCCAAACAGACAGAACTACAAAGCAACATTTTTTTCTACAATTTAATGTGACCGCTAAAGCGATAGAGTAATATGTTTGTTGTTTCAAGTTTTTACTAACTTATCCTTCGCCGTTACCTTTCAGGAAACGCTGATTTAAATAATGAGATATAAGTAGCAGGAAAAAAACAAACAAAAAAAAAAGATGTAACACAATCCCGATCCAAAGACTTCAGTGTCATCTCAGAGGTAAGAGCAAACGACCTGTCCGGGTGTATGTTTCCCGGCCAAACGGCATTTTCTGCTTCAAGATGTCTTTCACTGCAGTCCCTAAAGGTTACTATCAGAGTTTGTAGATCTGTTTTGAATGTTCAAAATTAATAAAATTTACTCCACTTTCTAAATCGTACTATTTCTACATCCTCATGATTTAAACTTGCAAGATCTAAATGGGAGGGAGGAGCCAATTATGTCATAACCAATTATGTCATAAAAAGGCAATGAAAACATAAGTTTAAACACTCGGATAATCATCTAACTGTGTCGAAAGGGAACCTTGTTTTCTCCTCCAAAGTGGGCTACGCTTCCATTTTGGATGACAGCAATCGAAAGAATTATGGTTTAATGAGGGTCCATCCGATTATTTCAAGGCTCGTAACTACGCTAAGCACGAATTTATCTCATATTTCATAAAGAATGCGAAGAAACAAAAAAGTTAAATGGTGCGCAAAACATCTTTGATGTAATCTGATATTGGCTGAACGGAGAAGAGCACAAAAACCGGTTTTCAAGGGCGCTTTAGAGGGAAGACGAGACGTTCTTCCTTTATTTCCGGTTTGCGAGTTGATTCGGAATTGTGATAACAGAGTGCGCTACCAGGCTAACCTACATTTTTGGCTCCAGTTTTAACTTGCTTTCATTACCTATGAACCTCTTGTTTCTGGTCTTGATAGTTATAAGCGCTCGCAGACTTCCCAAAAGGGTCGTGAGCAGAAAGGGCGGGGGACCACCTTCACAAAAAAGGTCCAAGAACATTAAAAAAAAAAGGACAAAAAGTACTTTCAGTGGAACGTGTAAATAAAGGCAAGCACTGTTTTTACGGTCCCTGAATTCGGATTTCTAAAAAGATGGAACAGGATGGAACAGGACGCGTCAACAAGAGTTAAATAAAGACGTTTATTTTGACGTTTCTGTATGGTTCAATAATAGGACCTCGGCCTTCGGTTGTAAAGTTCGTGGGTTCGATTCCCCTCTCAGGCAGTCAGACAATTAAGTCCAAAAGGCAATGTAAGTAGGTTTGCATCTGTATTTTATTTTCTAAAAAAAAAAAAAAGGTGTTTGAACATCGACCAAGCCGACTTGTATCGACCAAGCCGTATTGAGCTTGGAACCCTGGAATTAATATTGCTATCCTCGAATAGCGTTTTTTTTAAATGTTTTTTTTTTACCGTTAGTTTAATGGTATTTCTCATAATTTTAGCTACGAAAATGCATCCAAAAAAAGTGGGGGAGGGTGGGGGGTGTCCCAAGTGCCCCATAATAATTCCAGCCATAATAGGCAATAATTCCAGCCATCCTCTTTTAGCTGCATCCTATTCTTGCTTATGGCAAAATGGATTGCTTACTTTGACTGGCGAAAACCATGAGCTTTCACTTCTTTTTGGAGCGGAGCTCCATTTATGAATCCACTCCAACGCAACCTTTGTATCCGCATCACGAAATAACCGCTGCATCAATTAACACCAGATTTTGTACATTGATAGCGTTACACTCAGAGGTGGTTTTAAGAAAGAAAATTAAAATTCGGACGTGTTGAAGAGGAATAATCAAAGTGACAAAATGCACAGGTGGTTTGAACTACTTACCTATTTGCTCACCAGTAGTTTCCCAAGCGCGAAAAGAGCATCGGATTCGGTCGGCATAGGCCCTAAGTGGTACCTGACCCTGAAGGGGAGGGAGCATGTACCACATCATCAATGCAGAGAAGGATTTAAAAAAAAAACAAATCAGGCCACGCAAAGTTCAACATTTGGTTTAGAGGCAAGTGCGGGTGCCTTGAATGATCGCTGGTCAAAAATTGTTATCCGATTCTTGGTCCAACCACTAGAAATCATATCTTCGCCAAAGTTTGACCGATTTTGAAATTCCAATATATCATTTTAACCGGCTCGAAACGAACTTTTCAATAGGACAAATTTAAGGCCTCTAGCTGAAACTACTAAGAAGTTATTTGGCGAAAACTAAAAACAAAATATCAGATGATGTCAAGTAACAATTTGGCGAAGTATTACAGTTTTTTTTAGCTTTGAGCTTTATAAGTGTCAAGAAACGTTGCCAGTTCAATAAAATAAAAATACAACTTAATTTACAACCTCGCCCTAAGTTTTTTTTTGGCGTGGCCTAAGTTTTAAACTGTATAAGTGGTAGACAACAGAGATGGAAGTGGGTCACTTTTTCCGACCCCCCCTGACCCACTAGAGACCTGACCCACGACCCACTTGACCCACCCGACAAAGAACAAAATTTAACCCACCACGACCATCCCATGCTATGAAAAAAATACAGTATGCAAATTCATACAATGTTATTTCAAACAGTCCAATTTTTTAAAGAAATATTTACTAAGGGTTTTTAGTCTTCTGGGGAAAACTGCTTTTGAAAGAGTAGGAAACATTTTTAATTACTAGTAAGACTAGTGAAGTGTCAAATAAAGTGCTTAACAATTATCGTGGGTGGGTGGGTGAACGGGCTTGACCCATGACCCACAATAAAAATGTGTCCCCATTTGGCCCACCAACCCATGGGTTTATCTCCGGTAAAAAAAATGGTAAAATTGATGCCAAATATGAATGTGGCTCGGGTCTGCCCAGGTGGAAAGGACATCGAAATTTACCTGTGTTTTATTCCATCGGGTTTTACCCCAAAGAAAAACTACAAAATGTCATCCTCCAGTCTCAACAAGACAACAAGAAGAGTTGCTAAGCCGATTCAAACAACAATAGGTCCGATGCCAACAATACATCGGTAGCCTTCTCTAACACTACTATTGCGACAATACATGCTGTTGTCTTATATCCCGTGTCGAAAATAGCAGCAACCAAAACATAATTAACACTGGTTGTTCCCCGGTGTATAACATACGTCGGTCTAGCTGATTCCCGCTGATTCAACTCGGCTCTAGAGTCAGCATTATTAAAGCAATAGTGTTTGTTTGTATAGGATATCGCCAGCTTTCTGAGTGCTGGGATCTAACAATGTCGAGTGCGCGCAGCGCCCGAGCCATTGTTGGATTCCAGCATGAGGAAAGCGGGCGATATCCTTTTTCTCACCCGTTTTGAAGCTATCAGTCCGACGTACATTGTTGAGCGCAAGTGAGCGTGAGCGAAATACATTATTGTGTTTATCCAGAAATACAAACCCTTTAGAAAGTTTGTGTAGAATTCGTTAAGACACAATGCTACACGCAACGAAAAAAAGCAACGTTTAGTTTTGAAAGCTGTTGCAATGTAGTAATTAACATGAATTCTTGCACGATTGTTTTGACGTTTGAGGTGATGTTGTTTTCAAAAATTGTTCCATGTATTTAATTATATTCGGTTCCTGTATTCCTTTTTGTCATTTAAAGATATCAACGTTTGGAAAGCAGCAGTTGCAATGTTGTGAATTGTTGAACGTTTTTTTTTTATCTGTTATTTTTTAAAATTTGTTTCAGTAAATTTATTACATTTGTTTGTTTTCTTCACTTTTCATTTAACGCAAACGAGGGCTGGGATCCACGTGGAGTGCCACGCCGTGGATCCCAGTACTCCTCGGCCTCGTTCATTGTTGCGATCCCGTCGTGCTGTATTGTTATAAGAGGACTGAGAGCTTCAAAACGGGTGACAAGTAATTGTTAGAGCGGATATCCGTTTCATTGTCGGCCCTTTTTCTCAGATTCTCAGATACTTTATTACAGGAACTTAAAGGTCGCCCTTTTTCTTATTTATTTATTTATTTATTTGGTTCTTACCAGAGCTAAAGCCGTTATGCTATGCGCTCTTTCTACAGACTATTCTAGCGCTACTTACACTACTTTTCTTTGCTACCGTGGCAAGAATGAGCCTGCTCGTCCTCTTCATGATTGTTGAAGCTTTGTTTGTTTAATTATGATCCCTCATCATCATCATTAAGTCTGCTCCTAAGGGAAATATCTAGACACATGCTGTCGCGCCAAGTTAGGCAACAAACATCACAACAAACATCACATCAATTCAATTATCGAGGTTGTAAACCATTGTAGCGCGACGCCATCGTCAGTGTCTTATATCCTGAAGCATAGTTGGGTACATTTCAGGTACTTGAGGAAAAATAATAATGCGGTACAAAAGTTTAAATCATGTGTTGAAATCGAGAGCAATGACCCCCTGACCGACCTAAAAATTTATGCATTGTGTAGGAATGCCAGCTAAGCTGCCTTCAATGCAAAATCTGAGCCTCAATAACGTTTAAAATGTGTTACTAGCTAGCTAGTTAGTAAGCTAGCTAGTCCGCTCATCCCCATGTTAAATGCCATAGGCAATCCCGCTGACAGACATCATCTTTGTTTTCTTGACGTCGTCATTGAGCTGGGTCTTTACCAGCTCGTCTGGGAACCATCACGGGACGGAAAAAAGTATCCTCGACAATTTCCTTACTGATAACGACAGGAGAGTCATTGATACCAAAGTGAACGATCATTTGGGAAAAGTGATCACTGTATGGTTTCTTTTAATGTCCAAACATGATTCCCTGCGTACACGGGTGAAGCCTTCACGACTGGTTTTTAACCGCCTTCGACATAAACTTGCGGCCATTGACAGGCAGGGTGTCCATCTTAGCATTGGATTTGTTTTTCGAAACCCTCCAGGAGGAAATGAATCAGTGTAAATTAGCTACACGCCGAACTAAGAAACGTGGTTACACAATTCCACGAAGTATATCTAAAATTATCCATCACAAATTAAAACTGTGGCACGCCTACAAACGAATGCCAACTATAATTGCACTCCTGTACAGCAGCGACAATAACGTCATATTGGCTACGAGGCATCTACGAGGCATCTAGAGAGTTAGCTACAAGGTGCACTAGATTAAAATGGAGTTACAAACAACGGCACTTCTAGTCAAGCAGGTTGGAATCGGAAAAGAAACGATTCCACCTGCTAAAAATTTCATCAACTGTCCACAAATTGAAAAAGATCGCGCGTTTCAGACCTAAGAAATCTGGTCTGACGCCACTGGCTTCAGTAAGACGCCCTTCTTTTTTCCCCTCAAAGTTTATCCAGTGTCCCTTGCAGCTAGCCCAATTACTGGCTCAAGCATAACACGACGTTATTGTCAGTGCTCTGTAATAGTTACCATAAAATTTATGCATCCGCTGTAGCAGATTGGCATAGGGAACAAACATCCGCTGCTATCGCAGAGGGAACACTTTCAACCTTTCTCTGACTTAACCGTGAGAAAACGCGCACTATACTGGGGATATTCCCCCTATCAAAATGGGTGGTGATTATAAAATACCAAATTGCGAAAAGGCAGACAGCCATAACCAACTGTTCGTATATGAAACGGACAAGTCGACACCAATGACGTATCCTCGTCGCTTGACCTGGTTGAAGGTACAAACCCTTTCCTTGAAATCAATTTCACTCCACACTTTGTCAAATACATCCTGAGTACTGAGTTAAACATATTTTTAATTCCCCTGAAAAGGGGACTGGGAAGAAGTTTCTTTTTCGTGTAGTCCTGAAAAGGAATGTTTTTAGCTCTGAAAAGATCTTTTGTTTTCAAGCAGACAATGAGTCGATGTTTAGAGATCTTCAGTTCTACTCTGAGCAGTCTGTGTCTTCATTTGTTGAACTAGAGTTGTTGTCTGAATTGTTTACATCGCAGGCGATTCGTTCCACAATAACGTCAGCCATCTCATCACTTTTTCACAAGTTGTCTTCTTCATTCTCAGTGTGTTTTACAAGTTTGGCCCAGTATGCCATTGTCACTACAGCAAGTGGTTTCGGCATAAGTTCCTGGACTTCTTTAAGTTTGAATGTTCGATCATTTGCAACAATAAATCTCTTTTATCGGACTCCATGTCATTTCAATACGATTTAACTCGCAGTGATGAAGCAATCGCAACATAGTATGGCCATGACGTGAAGCAAGTTCATCAATTCGGTATTTGTCGTATTGTTTTCGTGCACGTTGAAATAACACAAACAATTCACGACGCCCATTGCCGTCCGCCCAAAATTTGGCAAATCGCCGTCATTTTTCGGCAGCTGTTACCATTTTAACTGTGAGAACTACACCTTATCTTTAAACTGCGGGTATATGTTGTCTAATTGCTGAAAGTGTGAAATCATCGTAAATTTCTTGCCGAGTTCGAGTACCAACGGAGATAGGACGCTTCCTGGCTGGTGACGTAAAATGACCAGTGGTGGTCGCAAATACCTTCTTGATTTGGAAGACAGCATTTTATGAAACGCCTCTTCAGTCTACCGCATCTTTTGCGACGTCACTTACCGACTTGTCTGGGTGCTGATGCCGAAATTTTCTGTAAACATTAACCACTGTCTGCTTTTGCGATGATGTCAAGGGCTTTCCTTGGGCGTGGGGCTTAAAATTCTTGCTCGGAAAGACGACCGCCATTTTCAAAGCTACCGCGTCGTTTGCTCCGAGCCGTAACCATGGTCGTAACCATGGCAACTATTTGCATATTTCGAAATTGAAACATGTGGTTTAGTATCTCCGAATAAAGTGTCACGTTTTCTTAAAATTATAACCTCCTTTTACCAACGAACATGAATAGTTTGTATAAGTTATTTCATTGTGAAACTTTATTGGTTTAACGGACTATTTTCTCTGCGCCACAACACAAACAATCGCGTCTGCAAGAGTCGGCCCTTAACTGATTCAGGGCTATCTACAGTACCCTGGTAGTTTAGTAACCATGGCTGATTCCTCCAATAAGAAGTTGAGTGCGGTTTTAGCATAGCTGAATGAATTGGACTTGAGCTTTTGTCTTGAAATCAATCGTCCACTCTCTGAGTCGTCACAGTAGTAATTCAGTGACCTGAAATATTCCTTGTAGCAGGAGCCTATAGTAAACAACTAGGAGCGTGTGTGGTTGGTCTATGTTAGGAGTGCTTAATTTAGTACGATGTGCTAACGCCAGAAGGAGCAACAATATTGCGCCTGCGCCAAGTTGTCTAAAATCGAAACTGAAGCTTAGCACGCGAAGCAGACGTGTGCTACGAAAGCAACGCTCTATTTTATTGTTGGCTAGGGCAATTTACGAACAACTGATTGTCTGTTTGTTTAGTTTTTTTTTATTATTACTTTGGTATTGTTTCCATGTTAAACACTTATTGTTTAAAAACAAAGGACCGAAAATTAGCCTTGAGAACGTGACGCACACCTCTAATCATCTCGTGCAGGTGACGACCTCTGCTAACAAATTTGTACACCACTGTAGCCGCTCCTGACTTAACACTGTAGTGGAAGTTACCCAGACACGCTCCTAGTTGTTTTCTATAGGCTCCTGCTTGTAGTAATTCTGTATTACTCCAACAATCCGATGTATACCACATATTTTTAGCCTGATAAGCTTGGTAAGCCGTGGTAATCTTTGGTAATTCACGTTTGCAAGTAATTTGGTGTACACTATTTTTACCGTTTTGTATCCCTTCATTATTACCGATGAATTACAAACACTGATTTACACCTGCTTTGTGTGTAAATTTAACAGTTTTCAAACGGGAATTTAACAACCTTGTAACGTCAATTTCTCTTAGATAAGGAGTGGGGAGGGGGGATTAAAGAGGCAACTATACTAGTTAATATTCCGTTTACTACATTCTGTACTAAATCCAATTCCTTGGCGTCAAACCGGTCCAGGCCAAGAGGTAGGTGTGCAACAATGGATGCCTCTCCCTTTCAGCTAGACGTCCGTCGACGGGTCAGAGGGCGGCCGTTATCGGCCGAATCACGTCTCACGCGCCCGACTTGCCATCCGCGGGCTTTCCCTCTCTACCGGTCGGCCCTGACGGCGGACGGACGGACGGCATATCTGCCTGCCTTTCCCCGATCCCGTTGTTCCATATTCGTTTGATCAAACAAGGAGATAAGGTGAACATCTCGAAAGTTCTACTGGCCCCGTTTAGACATTCTATCGTATTGCACGCGTGCGTGCTGCTACAGTTAGATTTTCTCACTGCCTTGAATAACATTTTCCCCAACGATTTACTGTAATGGGTGAAACGGTGACAACTCGTCATGGAAAAACGTGAGTTGCTTTAGTTGGGGGTGAGGGGAGGTAAATAAACGCTGGAAGTTCAAGGGTGTATATAGTTTAACACTGATATAGTATAAGGCACAACCGGTGACGGTTGGAGGTGGGGGGGGGGGAGAGTAAACTGGTATACCTTTCCTACCCCAAGACCCGCAGTTAAAAAGTATAGTTTGGTAAAAGCACGAGTATACAAAGAGTTCCGTAGGAACTTTACATACTCATGGTAAAAGTAAAGCAATAAAGCATTTAAACAATGTAAAGGCTAGTTTTAACTTTTTCAAAGACTCTAAAATTAGTGAAAATTAGTTGTTTTACAGGGTTCCGAGGGACTTAGAGCAACCCCTCCCTAGACCCCTTATATGAATTCTTCTAACCGCAGTTTTGTAAGCAAACCATCCGCATTAAAGGCTGGCCTTTTGAGAAAACAAAAATCACAAATCAGGAATAAAAGGAAAAGACAACTGCCTCGACTCGGAATCGAATTTGGGACTTGTCGTATAATAGGTTGGCACTGTAACCAGTGCAGTGCCGGGGTGGACCCTGGCGACAGGCTTCAGTCGAGCTTAGTAGCTGTTCAGCCTTTCTGGTGGTGACCCAAAGGTCACAAACATGTACGGGGGGAAAGCAACAGTTTACAAGAATATGGTCGTGCTGTTTCCCACTGTACTTTTGGTCGGTGGCGATTTTTCTGCTGAAATCATAGGTTAGATTATGTCAGTTGCTTTGGCCTGAATTTCACCGGGCAGGGGACGAGTTCCATGCCAGGAACGTGTTTCATAGCGCTGCCACCATTTTGCGACGAAGCAGGGAATCACGAGAGTCAGATTGGCCCATAGCTTGCCCCGACACTCCAAAGCCACTAATAGCAACACGTCATATAGATCTAGCCTATACGAAAACGCAGCAGTCGTACACAAATGGGCGACCATCTTGAAAATGAGTTATTTAAAATGACACGCATCTTGGTGCAGAAAAGATAGAAAATAACCTATCCTGACTGAGCAACAAAACTTAGTCGGACTTGTTTTTTTATCATTGCTTATCGCTTATTCCTACTAAGTAACTTCTACTAGAACACTTATAAAATCATGGTGGTGCCAGGCCTGCCTTCACCCTATTTACTTCTAACCTCTTTTAGCCGCCTGTTAGGACGTCGGCTTACACCATTGGGTCATGAAGAGTTCCACGTCAACATGCCGTGTGACAACATGACGCGGGAATAACGCCGTAAGTAAAAATGGCGTCAAGTAAAACCATCGCACGTGAAAACATGCCGCGAGCATTAACACCGTTCACAATAATGCCGCACCGGAAACAATGCCGTAGTACTGTACTGCCGTAACAATGTTGTACAGTTGGTCCGGTGGTGGACTTGCCGAGCTAAAATAACAACAAATGTTATCGGCGGCGCAGCTTGGCAGGGAGGCATATCAGTAGGGGTGGGGGGGTGACAATTAAACTACAAATATATGCTTGCAATTGAAAGATGTGGGCTATGCCCCACAAATAGTCAATGGTTAGTAGTCAAATCCAACGTCAGCTATAGTGCAGTGGAGAGAGAAGAGAACAATGACAAACGTTTAATTTTATTGAATGATTTAATGAATAAAATAATGAATTTAATTAACTTTTGCTCTATAACTAGTGATAGAGTTCACAAACTAGGATCGGAAGTGGATGGAGAGAAAACCGACAAACGTTTAATCAGTAAAACGTTTTTTTTTTACGTTTTTTGTAAACCGTCAGTGTTTATTTTAAACTAGAGGAAGCCCGTGCTTTGCACGGGGCCGGTCATATTTCCGGGGACACATTTCCCGGGACATTTTCCCGGCACTCTTCCCGAAGACTTGTCAGATTAATCGACCACTCATGCCTGGCTCCTTTTTGGCTGCACGTAGAGTGGGAGAGTGCATTTTCAATGCGGGCACGAGGAGGGGAGAAGTGGTTTTCCTTTAGGCCTTCCTTTTCCTTTTAGCCGGTCTCCGATATTATTATAAAGATGAATGAGTTGAACGACTGTAAACGTTTGCTCTGGCAATCATTTATTATTATTATTATTATTATTTTTCATTTTTACGGTATTACTGCATTGCGGCGTTATTTGCAGTGCGGCATTATTGTGTACGGCGTTAACGCTCGGGGCGTTTTACAAGTGCGATACCTTTCATGTTACGGTATTTTCACTTACGAGGTTATTTTCACGGTGTATTGTCGCGCGGCTTATGGCCGCGGGGTTATGACGTGATACCTCATGAAGGTCTAAAGGGTTACGTCCTGTTTCGCCAAATCCTGTTTCGCCAAAAAGAAAGCAGATGAACAGTTTTTGCCTGAGGGTCCAATCCCGTTTCGCCGAATTCCATTTCGTCAAATACCGTTCACGAAAGTTTAGGCACACGAAACATTTAAAACATTTATACACGAACATATCTGACATGATAATGGTCAGACGTTTATACACAAACACCCGTTTTGCAGAATCCCGTTTTGCAGAATAATTTGTTTCAAATTACGTGCCACGGTCGCTCTGCCGTGCTCGCTGCGGCTAAACACATAACATCAGAAACCGCAGCTAATCACAAATTACTTCTAATTAGGCATGACTCTTTAACTTCTGAAATGTTAAATTAATTCAGACTATTTTGATTCTGTGAAACGGGATTCTGCAAAACGGGAATTCCCGTTTGGGAAAGGGTAACCATCACGTGTATAACTAACTATTCTTAAAAGAGAACCTTTGGGTTGAAGTAGTGACGACCAAGCATTCTAAACAATATTTAAAGTACATGTTTTTCCGTCTGTATTTCCAGTTTTCCAAACGCTAATAAATCAATTGGTCTTATTCTATACCACTGCTTGTCTCTGTTAAATGTTTGCCTTTTCAAGCCCCATTACATAGAAATAAGGTATTAAATTTTGTGTATGTAAAATTTTGTCAAATTCTTTTTGGCGAATCGGGATTGGAACCTGAAGGTTAAGTTGTTAATCTGCTTTTTTGGGGGGCAAAACGTGATTTGGCGAAACGGGAGTTCACCGTCTAAAGAACGCTACCAAGAGAAGAAGTAGAGGTTAATAACGGTTTATGCTAAGATCTCGAGTAATAGTGAAGGTAGAGGATAGTACGTAGCCATTTTTTGAAATCAGTAAAGATAGGAGTATTATATAGGAGTATTATATTATAGGAGTATTTGTAGCATGCTCCGCGAGTTCAGGTACATGAGGCATTATCGGCGATCTTGGGCTCTGTGATTATCTTTATTGGCATGAAAGAAGCCCTGAACGCCTTATTAAAATGACATACCATTTCACTATATTCGAGCATCCTGCTCAAAATAGCCTTTGCGACATTTACATATAGGTTACAGTGAATGTAGCAATTCCGTTCCTTGAGTGGGGGAAAATTGGAAAATGAATGCCTTTGCAACATTTACACAAGTCTGAACTGATGTTGCAAAACTGAGTCTTGCAGGAATGCCAACCAGGAGGAATGTACCTTTAAGTGTTGACTCCAGGATGTAAGAAAGGACTATGTAGGTAGTCCACGTTAAAGAGAACTATACCCTCCAAAAGTGATGGACATCAATTTTTCTCCTTCCGTTACATGAAATACAATCACAAGAATTTAGCAACCTACTGTAACCCAGTCCTTTACAATAAATCAGTTTTAAAATGTGGCGCCAAGATACTGTGCTTTGTGTGATAGCATGCAAGTAAATGATGTAGCACATAAGTAAGACAGTGGGCACAAAGCGCAGGTGAAAGACGAAATCACGACGTTTCGGGTTCCTAGATCGGAGCCGTTTTCAAATGAAGGGGTTTGAAACTTGGTATCATGATCAACGTAAAGGTAACGCAGCCATACTGAGAATATGAGTGGCGCCCGCCAATGAAAATGCGATCGATTTACTTTCCTAAGAAGACCAAACACCGGGGGTGCCGGACGGGCGGCGGGTATTCAGACCACACTATGGGGGGGGGGGGGGGGGAATGGACGCAGGGCGGTTCGGGGAAAAAGGGATGCGACGGCGGATGTTTTCATTTCATCCTGCCCAGTATAGTAGTTCACTCGCGCGTGCGCAGATGATCTCGCGGGTACAGCTAGTCACATTTTATTTTCGCTTTCAAGTGAAAGAAAAAGACAAACTCCATTTTAGAAAAATTGTGATGGCCTTGTATTCCAGTAGTGACTTATTAATAGCCGTTTTCTCTGTCGATTGAGGTTATTCTTAACGTTAAATAAATTTAGCATGCTCTAGGTACACCAACTTTTTCTAGTTGCTGGTATTTAACTAAACGATAATTATCGTTCCTTAATTAAAATAAAATCGGAAATAAGCCATGACTAAGAAAAATAAAATCGGCCGACTAGGCTCCTCACCAGGGACGAGTTACTCGTCACTAGCGAACGTCGAAAAGGTCGTATTTTTGAGGCAATTGTTGTCATGTTTGCAAACGACATGGCTTATGATTTAGGTCAAAATCACGTATTGTTCGAGAATCGTGTTTGACGAAAAAAATCGCTCCAGGGCTACACCTGTACCGATACCGGTATCCGTATTTTCACAAGAGGTATCGGAAAGGATCGGTATCGATAGCAGTATTGGTGAAACCTATTTTCTTTTCGACAATTTTGCCAAACCTTTGCTGATTTGACATTCAACTAAACCATTTTTTCCGCCAAACTATAGTTGACCATTTTAACCGTTTTTTTTTCGAGCGCTTTCGAATGGACTTAATTTCAATCGTTCTGTTATTTAACAAAAACGAACAATTGACGTAAATTGCAAAAAAATACACTTTTGGCAAGAAATTTAATAATGACGAAGTCGCAATACTGAAAATTTGTCATACCGTATTTAAAATGTTCGTATTTAAAATTCATAGCAAATCTTTCTTTTCAACCCTTAATCAAGCTGGTAAAGCCAAAGTTTGCTTAGCTCTTTAAATACTTAGGGATGAGCGAATGAAGAGGGATGCGCTGATTGAATGAGCAAAACGAATGAAAATCAGCGTTTATTAGCCAGTGTGCGCAAAAATTTGATTGAAGAAACTTGGTTCGGTAGAAACATGGACATACACATGAGCGGCCAAAATGTACCCATGTTGAAAACGGTGCATGCAACACCGTATCAATATTTATGCAGCATCCATATCCGAGACCCAATACTCGTCATTTCGGATCTGTAGAAAGTGGTATTGATGCAGCTTAGCACACTCAGAACCCTAATGAAAAGGAGTAGCCGTCAAAATAACTGAAGTGAACATGATGGCTAAAAAAGAAAATTGGAATCCATCTTCACTTCTCGCCTTTAGCCATCACTGTACACACAGTAATTAATTTCTTGACATATTACTGCGTTTTACTGACAATTAGCCCTAAACTTCTTCGGAATTTGGGAACCGGTTCTGCACACAACCGAAAGTGAAACTCGAAAACCAGAAGGCACGGTGATAGGCGAACAATAAAGTACACTTTGCCTCGAGGCATTGGAGTGGTTTTGAATTGCCCAAACTGGGATGTGATGGCAGCGAAATTTGCACGCTTTCGCCATTTGGGATTGTAAGTCGTCCGGAATTTGACGGTTTCCCGGCGTTAAGTGCGGTGTTAAACTTTTTTTTTTAGTGCTTCCATAAAACACGCGTTGGACAGGTGGACATGGACGGAATAAACTTAAGAAAATTCAATGTGCCAATTTTTTTTTTTGGCTGCCGCGCTTTAAACACAGAACACACAATTTATTAGAGTGGCAGCTTAAAAAAAAATCCAAACGACGGGTAAAATTCGTGTCAGCCATCCTTCTTCTAATCCCAATTACGGTGACGAACTAGTTTCTGTGTACCCTATATCCGTGATAGCCCATCCTTTTAAGTATTCGTATTTTTTAACAAAAAAGAAAACTGTCTCACCAACTTCGACATAATCCGAAAGCCCTACTGATAGAAGAAAATAGTAGTAATTTGCCAAAAACTAACTTTTGCGTACTGCGCATCTGAAACTCAAGTTAACAGGAGCAGCATAAATAGTAATAGTTTTTCACGGAAGGTGGAGGGCAAATGGAAGGGCCGGTAGCCAGTAATACCAGTTACCAAAACAGTAGGTTGGCTAATGCCTCGTTTTTAGAAAGTTGATGAGGGGAAGACGGTCCAGTACACGTTTAAAACCAAACACGATCCTTGCGGACACAGCCTCCTCCGGCAATGAATTCCAAGCCGGAACACTCTGCTCGCAAACAAATCTTTACGGCAATTAAGTCTAGACTAGGAGACCTCAAGTTTCTATATGAGTGACCTCTATACCATGCGCAATGGCTGTTTGCCGTGACGTCACCATGAGTTAGCCAATCACGAACGAGAACAACGGCTGTTTGGTCATCTGATTGGACTAGCCCAGTCACGTGATGTGCACGTCACAGCAAACAGCCATGACGCGTGGTATAGTTACTCTCGCAGAACGAATTACGAAGAATGGCAAAACGACACAAAGAAAACCACGTAAAATTTTAAAAGGCAGCAGGAGGTCAAATTTTATTCTTAGCAATTTAAAGTGTTTCCAACTCCGCAACACTCAAACGTGTTTCAGGAGACAAGTCTTTCAAGCCTGGCAGACCTTTCGTGAAACGACGCTGGACCGATTCCACCAAATCAATACCCTTTAACAAACCTGGGGACCAATAATGGGGGAGTCTCCAGCAAAATTCTACACCGTATTCCACCGCTCATACTCAGTCCCGAACTCACTCGACCGGTTGTCGTACTAGTGATCGTTTTTACTTTTGCGGAAAACGTACGCTAAAAATTATGTTGCGTAGGTTTTTTTTTAACCTAATCAGTATGGGTGAAAAATATCACATGTGATGGGAATTGTACAAGCGTGTCAGTTCGCAAGAACTAGCGTGTAAACGACCTTGATGCGAGGAACGTGTTTTTTTTCTTAAGCCAAGGCCGACCGAGGTACAAATTGTGTATTTTGCCTCCCGGCAGCTGCTCGTCTGTACTCGCGCGTGCGGGAAGTTAATACGATTTTGGCTATGTTAAATCAACTGGCGTAGGGCCAGAAAGCGAAATTTGTAGTGCCTTTTCCAGGCGACCTTGTAACAAATCGATATAAATCGATACAAATCGATTTACGTCATCATGGTTAAATTGCTGCAGTTCCTTGTATATATCGCATAAGAATAGCCTTGAACACTGGTCGGCTGCGTAACGCTCCCAGGATGCCATGCGAAGTCAGTCACGTTGGAGGGGGGGGGGTATGGATGGAGGCAAAAGTGCGTTGCAGAAACGCGGGGGGGCGTGTAGGGCGCAGAATCTACGTATGCTTCGTTTGGGGGAGAGCAGGGAAGGATGGAAACGTAATTGTGGTAGAAGTAGCAAAGGTGCAGAGTAATTTCAGAATGTTATCAGTATATGGGGAGGGGGAATGTTAGCACGCAAACTAAATTCCATAAACAGAATGTGGAGTGGGCTGGGGGGAGGGGGTATAGTAAGTCAAGACCCACGAAAAACAGAGCACGACATTTATTTTAGTGTTGTTATAAAATAAATTCACCCGTCTTTAAAAGATCACAACGTTTCGACTTTCAGATCTAAGTCGTTTTCAAGTGGAAAAGAAAAAAAAAACAAATAAGAACTCATGGTGAGCACAATCACGTCAAACCTTAGCCAAAACAACGCACGGAATTCAAAGAAAGCACATGTCTTACAGTCCTAACGATGCGAGGAGTCATTACAATAACGCCAAGTAAAGGTAAGACAATACAATTCAACAGAATATAATGTCTGTCAGACCAACACTCACTCCTGGACTGTAAGGCATTGACAAGGCAGTATTGGCTTTCTTTTGAATTGCGTGTATTGTGGTTAAGGTTTGACGTGATTATGTTAATCATAATTTCTTAGTTTTTTTTTCTTTTCCACTTGAAAACGACTTAGATCTAAAAGTCGAAACGGCTTACGGCTTTTATAAATAGACATAAATCGCTGGAAATAATATTAAGGAAAATTGGAAATTAGCCAACAGCGAAAATCATACACTAGAAATAACGTAGTTCAGTAAGCCACCTTTATGCACTTACGTTTCGTCGGAGTGGCATGACCCGGATTCGAACCGGCTACCCAGTTCGCCCCCAGATCACTTGCACAGCGCCTTAACCGCTATGGCCACATCCTCCACTGGCATAAAGATAACTCACTGAACCCGTTATTAAGGTCACAACCGTGACCAGGGCTCCATTCGACCGAAATTCACTCGGCTGTCTATCCTCAATTGTTGCTTATCTAGCGCAGTAAAACACTTGCCTTTGCTGCTGCATCCAACTGCTGCGAGACATGTTTGTTTATTTGGAATTTATGAAGTTGTTCAAGGAGATATCCAACCCATCAGTTATCCCAATGTTATCCCGTTACCACATGAAACCTCAAAAAGTGATAAAGGAATAAGCGATCATCAATATTATACCAAAGTTAAGATTTTCTTTACGCTCTTCGAGAAACGATTTACCATTATATTTTCATAACGAGCACACAATCAATATTTTCACTAAAGCAATCCCATAATTAACCAAAAGGATTGATGTCAAACAAAATCCCCATAAGGGTAAGGGGACCCATCCAGTTTTCAACATAGAAAGTAGTGATATCAGAGCCAAAATGTCTGCCGCCAAATTTTTCGTCCCAATCTGGATCACTCAATCGTAACTGACACTTCGGTGATTGTTAGTTAAGTTTGAGTTATCACGGTTCGGACCACAAACTTGCTGGCAGCCATTTTGGCTCTGATATCACTACTTTCTACGGCAAAAACTTGATGGGTTTCTTTACCCTTATGGGGTTTTTGTATGATAGGTTTTAACCTAATAGACAGATGCGGAAAACTACCATTTCGGTAACGATTAATCCAGGCATGCAGCACCTTTGCTAGCAACAGCGTTCCCCAAGCATGAAGCGGTGAAGCAGATGGCTACTGCAAGCCAAGGCCGACTTAGTGCTGCTCCGGTAAAATAAGTTTCTAGCGATGTTGAATTAACTGGCCTGCACCTGAGAAGCGAAACCGACAGCTTCTCTCTCAGATGACCTTGTGACGAGAGATGACATATGAAGCAATAGTTACAATATGGACACTCCCACGTCCTACGGAAGTGTATGTATATTTATTTGCTCCTGGTGAAACATGACAACAGAAGCGTCGGTTCCGGGGTAGGTGGAGAAAGTGTAGGGTGAGGGAAAAGAAGATTCGAAAGATGATTGGTGTAAACTTTTGATGTAGAAATAAAAGAACTGTGAATTTCGAATTGAGTATTGAAGTGAGTACCAACAGTAAAAAAAAAAAAAAACCTATGGTTACTCCTCCAACCAAAGTACTCCACGCATTAAGGAATAAAGGAACTAATTTACTTTCAGTGAGAAGGAAATCTTTTTCATCCTACGACCTTGGCTAGAATTTATTCCCATTCTCAGACTTATTTAACAAGGAAAACACCCACGACACTCTCTTCGAAAAGAAAGCTATTGTTGTCTACACCCGCCATTGCCATTACCACCTGGTGGGAACGACTCGAAGCTCTCTGGTTCGAAAACGAAGCATTTGTATTGAAAAGGCGTACGCAGCGAATTGTGCTATTAAAGGAATGCGAACAACACACAGCAAGCCTCATATTAGATGAGAAAACCATTTAACAACGCAACTGAAGAAAACAGGTATTGAATAAGTAAACAAGCTCCCGTCGTAACGTCCGGACACTACAGCGAAGGCCATCTGGACGAAATAAATTCACGTGTTAATTTGTTGCCGGGAATCGAACGCAGGTCTTTTGATAACACGCCTGTTTTAGTCTTCTGTACAGCCGTACCGGCTGAGAAGACTATTGCAACGACTTTGTCCGTCCGTCCGTCGCTTTTTTCAACTTCGCAACGGTACGAGTTATTGACGACCATTGTTTACAACGTTAGATTCAGTGTGAGAAGTTAGTTAAATAACATGGCAAATTAAAACATCGTTACTTCCTTATAGCTAATAGAATTCTTCGACGTAACTAAATTAAATAATAACATTTGATCGTCGAATTAAAATCCTACGGTAACACTCAATAAAAAGAAATGGATTTTAGCTTCGTTTAAAATAGTTTCGTCGATTGCTGCATGAATGAATAGGCTTATCGTCGAACAAAATTGTCCATTAGGCCTATATCTGCTACTTACGAAATTAAAACGGCATTTTTAAAATTAGCCCTAAAAATGAAAATTAGACCTAAAATCATGTTGCCATGGCAACGTCAAGTTGCTACGAGTCACTGTTGGCTTCATCAACAGCGTCTCTCTCGTCACTTCCCTGCTACCACTGATCTATATAGGCTAAGTTGCATGTTACGTTGTAGGTAGGCGCACCATGTTGCACAAATGAATAGGCTTACTATACAATCCATATCTCCATTAGCTGCTACTTACGAAATTAAAACTGCTGGTTAAAATTAGGCCTAAAAGCTGACAATTACGCCTAAAATATAAAATAGGCCTAAAAGCTAACACGTTGTAACCGACGATTGTGATGGCTACTGCTTTTAGATTAGTATAATAGAGATAGCTGTTGCAGTGCATGATAGAGATGTGCGCCTCAACATTGGAACTGGAGGAACTGTACAGAAGACCGGTGCGATTAGGTAGTCGCTGTAGCCGCTTGTTTTAGTTTATTCTTTATTTTTTACCCTGTTCGTCAACTTCGGCTTGGTGCAACCAACCACGAAGGCAATCCTTATAACATGTGGTGGGGGTGTTGCTCACACAATGACAGAGAGGCTTAGGTAATGGTTTAAGTCGGAAATAAGCCATCATGCACTAGAAATGATGTAGTACAAGTATCATTCATGCACTTCATTCGAATGACGAACAATTCCGTTCATCAGATAACTGCCAGGGGATGATGACTGTCTCATATGCCAAAGGGCACGGGTTCAATCTTAGCCTCGTCCCCCCCCTCCACCCCCATATACTCGGGTAGAGAAGGGCCCCGGAAATGTACTCGTGCTCATGTCGATTGTGACATGTTAAAGATTCTATGTATTTTGTAGAAAAAAAAACCGTCAACGCCCCGAGATACCATCAGCAGTTGAAAAGGACGTTAAATCGAATATTTCCCTTTCCCCCGCCCCACCTTTACCGATACGACCACGTTCCTGGCTACAAGTTTTGTAAAGATAACTCCGTGAGAAACATCGATTTGTGTCTATTTAAACGTCGGCAATGAAACGCTGCACCGACACCACTTCTCCCGATCCATATGATACCTACACTGGTCGATTACTGGGAATCTGACATCGATATCAATACCAATACTGGATATATATATATAGTGTGGTGTCGGTGAAGAGTACCGCAGATCCCCGAATGTTGCCACTTTAACTTTTTCTTGTGGGGTATGTACGCAATGCACAGAACACCGTTGCTAACATTAAAACACTAAAGGACAGGATAACAGCTGCTCTAGCAACAGTAACCAGTGGTAACAAAACTTGCTGAGTTCAGCGTTGTTTTGCAGAACAGCGTATGTTTGTACTTATCATAGTTTGTATTTAATAAATTTTTGTAATCAAGTAAAGATTTTATGACCACTTTATGACTTTATTTATAAAATAACATGTCCCCCTAAATTTGGGCACGATTATATGACGAATGGCTATAAGTAATTTTTTATGCATTAAGAAGTTTTAAATTAACACTCTGTAAATTCAAATCTGTACTTACTACTGCAAGTCAAGGCAACAATTCTCAGAGTTAACACATTTTCAAATCTACATTGGCTGTTCATTGCATTTAAATCTGATGAATGTAAGCCAACTTTAAACCTTTTAAAAGAACTACATTGCTTTTAAATCTTTAAAAATTGCGTTCACAGCTTTTTTAATCTTTTAAACAGCAAGGCTGCTTTTAAATCTTTTAGCTTTTGACGACTTTTAAATCTTTTAAATTCTGTTTGCTCAGAATACACAGTTTGCTCAGAACTAGTTAGTAATTAATTTCAAATCCTCTTTCTTTTACATCCTCTGCAAGAAATAAATACACTTTTAACTAACCGCTGAAAGAAAGCAAGTATTAACATTTGGCTTACACAATTGGCAACTTATCAATAAATAAATTTAACTGCCTCAAAACCAACGATTTAATTCTGCCCACACTGTTCCATCCATGCTGCTCCCTACAATTCAGAAGCATCAACCTAGCTTTTCACGGCATGGCAAAAATGTTCTCTTCGCCCTGACTTTGCAAAAGGCGCAGAAATAAATACCTATCGCTTTTACAGGTAAAGACGCAAAATGTTCTTTAATCCACCGCTGATTCTGGCATCCTCAGAGCTGATGAATGGAAGCCACCAACTGGAATCCATGGTGGCTGAAACTGACGGAGAACTCAGGCCAGCATATGCACCAGTAAGTTGACGTATTTCTGCTAATTAATTTAGTTTACTATAATTTTACCTTGAAGCACCAATTGTAAGACAAATAAACTAATAAAATAAAATTTATCCGTGTACATTTTAATGAGTAAAGTATGAAACCTCAGTCATATAACTCTCTTTTTGCGGCCCTGCCCTGTTAACGTTTTTGTATGTATTCCGAGTTCCTTTTTTAATGGCTATGGCATCGTGCTACAATGGTTTATGTCCGCGACAATTGAACTGAAGTGATGTTTGTTGCCTAACTTGGCGCGGCTGGCAGTAATTTTTAACCAGCCTACAAGACGATGGGCATGCATGCTCATTTCGCCGTGCTACAACTGTTGCCACGGTCTATCTCACGAAAGCAGCGACACCACTGATGGAAACACTGATTTTATAGGGATCATTGGTCCTTATTCCCGCAATGAACGTCCAATGGGAAAACGAAAGTTTCGTTATTTCGAAAGAGAGATGCGCTGGTTTTTAACTGTTTTCACATCGTAAGTACAAGTTTAAATTACTGATGATCGGCCTATTCTGTGGAAATTTTATGTAAAACTTGAAGTCAGATTATCGGTATATGACTCATTCACAAAATGTAAGGTATTTTACAGTGTAAAATTTCCAGTTTAATTTGGATTTGCGGTCTGGAGTATAAGGTGAGCTCCGTTCCGCTCACAACTATACGGCCAAAACTGAATTCACCATAGGGACGACAAGCCAAATCGACTAATCATGACGAAATATCCAGTTGGTTAACACGTGGTGAGAGACTTGTATTGAAGTGGAGCCGCGGAGCCAGCATATAAGTGAACTAACAATATTTGATTAGCCAATTCTCTACCCATAGTTTATGTTTTTCGGTGTGGGAGAAGGACTTTGCGACAACATCAGAGTAGGACCATGCCGAATAACCAAAACTTTATTAGCTTACGTCACAGATGACGCACGCTTCTGTCAGGGTGAATAATTTTGTCGGATATTTTTACCGTCTTATGTTATATTCCAGTCACTGTGTTACTCTGATCAGTCAGTGGATCATGCCAGTCAGTGGGTCGTTTAGGGTCATTGGGACATTCCAGTCACTGGGTTACTCTGGTCATTCTGGGTCAATGGGCCATTCCAGTCAGTGGGTCGTTCCAGGTCAATGGTTGGTTCCAGATCAATGGATCGTTACTGGCAGTGGGTCATTCCGGTCAATGGGTCGTTTTGGGTCAAAGGTCACTCCAAGTCACTGGGCATCTGGGTTAGTGGTTCTTTAGGGAGGGGAGGGGGAGGGTTATATAGTGCATTAAACTATGATCCATTTACCCACGAGAAAATAGTGACCCCAAGTGACCTGAAGACCCATGTCCAATTTTGTCACTGCCGACTTAAAGCAAGCTAGCTGCTAGAAGTCGTCTTGGAGACGATAACACAACAACGTTACTTCTGATGTATTCTTTGGAAGATCGAATTTTGACGATTGTGCTATCGGTACCACTGAACAGTATCTTTAAAATAATATTTAAGTTGCTTTTTTTTTGGGGGGGGGGGGGGAGGGGGGTATCGAATCTTTGCCGTAGCTTTATGGCAGTTTTGGCTTCACATTAACTTCTCCAGCTCAGCTACACAAACTGGCCAATTAGTAAATAAATTAAGAAATCACAAGGTAAAGGGTAAATGAAGCAAGCAGTCTGCATTAAAGACTGGCCTTGTGAGGATACACAATACACTAATCTGAGAAAGAAAGAAAAGACAACTGCCCCGACTGAGACTCGATCCCAGGACATCCCGTTTACTAGCCGGGCGCTCTAACCACTGCGCTACCGGGGCGGATACTGGCTACAGGCTCCAGCCGAGCTAAGTAGCTGTTCAATCTTTCTCAGTGGTGACCTAAGGATCACAAACATACATACAAGGAGGGAAAGCAACATTGCTTCTTGGCCTCCACACTAGAATCCACAGCCAGTACCCGCCCCCGGTAGCGCAGTGGTTAGAGCGCCCGGCTAGTAAACGGTATGACCTGGGTTCGAGTCCCAGTCGGGGCAGTTGTCTTTTCTTTCTTTCTTAGACTAGTGTATTGTGTATCCTCACAAGGACAGTCTTTAATGCAGACTGCTTGCTTCATTGACCAATTAGGATAAATCCTACACCTCCACTCTTGTCTACGTACGCACGTGTGTGCTACATCACGCAAAAGTAATGAAGTTGGCACAAGGTTAACAAGCATTCATCCATTAGAAAAATGCAAACTTTACATTCATTAGGGCGGCGTAAGCGATTAGATTGGTAGCTTTGAGTCTACGCAGAATAGCTGTACGTGTGAACTGGAATTGAATTAAATTTTTAACGATTCTCAAGCTCATAAAGAACGGACTGGATCGTCTTCCCGGCCTACATTCTTTTTTTCTCGACACTTTTAAGGCCAATAAATCTTGAACGCTGTCAGGGAAAACTTGGCAGGGAAAAATTTATTCTTTCCCTTTTAGTGAACGGTAAATTAAGACGACAGTTGTTAACAATGCCGACACAGTCCTTAATTTGGTTTACGAGAAAAAACTATACGACCATGCAAATAACCTGCATACCGGATCTAGACTGTTTTGATTCCACCCCCTAGTCTCGTTTGGATATGGGTCTCATTGCACAAAAGTCAGGTCTCATTGTCCCCCCAAAAAATCCAAAGGTCTCTTGCTATTTTTGGTCCGATATCACAGCTTTTGTTTTTTCATTGATTTAGTTTATTTTAGTTTGGCGTCTTTTATCCATTCGTCGCTATACTCCATAACCACGTAACTGTATATTTTTCACGATTTTTGTTTTATGATGTTAAAAGGTGGCTCTAGGGGACCTCCATGTACCTGAAATACCTTTTATCAGTCAGCCAATCAGAAGACTCTTAAATGGCCACGTGTTAAAACCTCGTAAATAATTGCCCAATAATTTGACACGTAAAACCTCGTATAACTCTTAAGTTCCGCCTCCAATGCTCATGGTGACTGCTCTGTAAATAATTGTCTATGTAGCTCAAGGATGTATTCAATTTGAAGCCTTTGAATTACTTTTAATTGTTTAAACTTTAAAGCATACATCCCTCTAGAGTTTATTCACAAAAGCATTTAGTTTTGCACGTAACAGAGCAGTTAGGGCACGTTTACGCAACCACTCGCTTTTGCATTCTCGCAGGTAGAAGCTAGAAATCACCTCAAATTCCAACATGGCGGCGGTTTTATGTCTGCCGCCTCGCAACGAAAACAGGAAATAACGTGAGTTCAGAAGCGTTTTGGAAAATTGTTTCGTCATGAGGAATTCTTTATATTATTGGCACGGATTATAAGACTGCAAGTATTTACTCAAACGATGTCGGATTTAGCTAATCCATTTAGCGTTGTTACCATGGCAATGTCACCTTTGCCATCACGATTGAGTTCTATAGCTGCGAGAATGCAAAGGCGAGTCGCTGAATAAACGCGCCCTTAAACCCTTTGCAGTTACGAGGTTTTGCATTTCCACTTACGGCGTTTCGATTAGTGCAAAACGTCGTAAGCGTTTTTTGCTGCTCCTGTAAAATTTGAAAAATGTGTCGCTTAGTGGTTTTGCAGTTTAAGCAACGCATTGTATTGTGTTTGCTTTTTTGAGATCTGAGGACATTTAAGGCGCGTTTACGCAATGATTCGCATTTGCATTCTCGCAGCTAGAAGCTAGAAATCACCTGAAATTCCAACATGGCAGCGGTTTTAGTTCTGCCACCTCGCAACGAAAACAGTCAATAATGTGAGTTCAGATGCGACTGGGAAAATTGTGTCGTTAGGAGGAATTCTTTATCTTATTGGCACAGATTAGAAAACTACAATCATTTACTCGAACGATGTCAGATTTAGCTAATCCACGTAGCGTTGTTACCATGGCAACGACACCTTTGAAATCGCGATTAGATTCTCGCTGCGAGAATACAAATGCGAGTCGTTGCGTAAACGCGCCCTCAGCCTGCTTTATACGAGATTTTTAGAGGAAACACACAAAACACAGAATTTTGTTCTTGTTTCGTTTCAATTTAATGTATGATTCGTTGTTGGTTACTGTTATGTGTGCAAGGTGAGTCGTTCTTCTCATATAGTTTGTTGACTAAGAACACTTTCGACGAACAGATTCGCTTTGAAGTTTTCCTTGGGCGAACTTTTCATTCTTAAATTGGACGATTGTCCTCATTAAATAAATTTACATGTGTCGACAGTCAATGCAGTCAGATGCAACAGTTATAGAGTGTTGCAAGGTGCTATCCTTTAGTGCCGCACACTCGTCTGAAATTGTCCCTTAAGTGGTTCTCCGAATATGGTCCTGCCATCTCCTTATATAGAACAGGAGATCAGGTCCACGCACACGAAGTATGGCTGACATGCTAGTACAATATTTGTCCCGCTTCCCACCCCGAGTTGCTTCTCGTTTTTCGTTCCGCTATCATCCTCCCCTAAGGGAACGATTGAGCTTTCCTATATAGCATCCTTTTCTTCCTGATGTGCCTTGGGGTCAAAGAGTAGACATTACCGGAAAGTTGGAACTGTTTAGCAACTTCTACAATCAGACTGATGTTTTTCTGTAATGACGAATGACAATGTATGTGTCCACCCTAAACCACGTATGTGCATGTATGCCATTACGTGCGCCCCCCCCCCCCCCGTTCCCCAACAACAGTTGACTGAATTATTTAGTCTATACCCCCTTTCCCAATCGGTGAGGCGGGCCTCCCTTGGGAGGCACGAAGCAACAGCAGGGGAGGCGAGTGTCACTGCTGGCACCGTACATAAAGATCAGTGGTGAACTTTTTTTTTAAAAACTGTGTATCGCAAAAGAAGTTATATTGTAAGGAGAAATTTAGCCAAAATTCTAGACATTTTTTTATTACTGGAACTCTCCTATTAAACGTTCATTGGCTGTCAAAATTAATTCATTATTAGTTTCCTAGTTTACTTACTGTATTAAGTTTGCTCTTTATGCATGACGCTTCAGTTTATTTTGGTGCAGAAAAACCACGATTTGAGGGGATGAAACATTGATTTCCTTCAATGTATAAAGCTTTTAGTTAATTTCTAGGTTAACAATTACGATCTACAGCACCTCCCCCCCCCCCCGCGTAAACTGGGTAATTTTACGATTTCTGAACTGATCTTCATTGCATTTTGGGTGGGGGGGGGGTGTACCTTTGCCAGGGCTGTTAATAGGAGATTTACGGCACCCGTATCATTCATTTTATTTTTACAAATTACACAAGAATTCGGGGTGGGGGTGGGGGGGGGGGGGGGTCAGCACCATTGCATGCTAGATCCGATGGTGAGGAATACTGTACATAAGGTTGGGAACCGCTGGCCTGTATACTGCAGTATTCAGCCATTTTGGGGAGGCACATACATGAACCCTGTAACTCTTGTCATCATACTTCAAAACAAACCAGTTGTGAGTTGTGGCAGTAACATTTAAAAAGCAAAGGGATCACTCTTTCCCCATATATCAGCAGCTCGATATTTTACCAATTCGTCACAGGTAAGTTTTCAGAACTTTGTTAAATCAAAAAAAAATGTAGCCGGGGCGACGCTAGAATCACTTTACTGGGGAGGCGGCAGTGGGGCAGCAATTTTAGCCAGGGGGGCGAACCGAAAAATTTTACTTTTGCGAATCCTTCCCCCCCCTCCCCCCCCAAAAAAAAAGAATAAAAGTAAAAATAACAATCTTGCAATTCTTTCTCACACCCAACGTTCTTAACTGTTATTCTACACCATTTTGTTTTGGAATAGTTTAAAATTCAGCTGAAAAAAAAGATGATTTTACAACTCTCACAGTAACAACTAGGCTGCGACCTCGAGTCCTTCCTGTCCCTGTGAAAGAAACTAACGTAGTTTTTTAAGTAACCGGAATTTTCTTCGTTTATACTTTTGATTCTGATCTGATGGTGGGGGGGGGGGGCGCCCGGGAGGGGGGGGGGCCCCAAAAAAAATTTTTTGGGGGGGCCGCCCCCCCCCCCCCCCCCCCCCCCCCCCCTTAGCGTCGTCCCTGAATGTAGCTCACATTGCTGATGCCTTGCCACGCATTACCAAATTAGAAATGAATCACTATTTTGTGTTGTACAACCAACAGTTTCAAAAGAACGATTACATGAATCCAATTTTTACCTTGATAGCAAATTTCCTATTAAGGTCAAAGAACATCTAATTTCACACGTTTCAATAATATCTGTTCGGGTACTTGATTTATCTATACGGGAAATCATGTTCACCAAGCCAAAACAAACCGATAAACTAATACAACAAACCAAAAAGTCACATCAAAAACCTGCAAAAACAGAAAAATTTACAAGAATCGGAATATCATGCATTTGAATAACGGAATGTCATCTTAGACACTTAACGTCGTCAGTGTGACGTGACTGGGATGCGAATCACCGCGCTGTGTTAACCATGTCTCCTCCCCTCCTTTCATAATGATTAAGAGAACCCGTTATTAAAACGATGCTGTAACCACAGCTCCACTCGACCGAGAATGCTTGTCATCGTTTAAATTGGGTTTGGGATACAATTAAAAATGAAGGCTTGATTAAATACACATATCATCGTAACTGATATAAGAAGATGACCTCATATTGATTCAGTCATTATTATGCCATGTGAGAACTTAACACTGGACCAACACGCCTTTCAGGTAAGTGACGAAGTATATAAAATAGTTGATTAAGCCAGCACTCTGATATCGTGATTTTCAAACTTTCGTAATTTTCGGTATCTTGCACTCTGAAGACAATGTGCACGAGCTTAGCTTCCACAAAAATTGTGCAACGGCCTTACACAGCCTTGTTGAGGCCGAACTAGCACAGAGTGATGTATACTTAGCGTAAGCGGTGAAAAGATGGCTTCTTCAAGCCAAGGCCGACTGGGGAATAAAGCGTGTTTCTCCTCTTTACTCAATGCCAGCTCACGCGCGGGCCAGCGTGTTGATGTCTTATTGCTTTGGTAAAGTACGATTCTGGCAATGTTGACTCAACTGGCTTGGGACCGAGAAGCGAAACCCACAATTTCTCTCCCAGACGATCTTGTGACACGAGATGGAATATGAAGCGATAGTTACATCATGGACACTCCCACGTCCTACCTACGTGTACGCATTTATTAGCTCCTGATAAACGGTAAAACCTAGTTAAACGAAGCAGACAAAATTAGAAGGGTGACCTATAGTAAAAGCTGGTCTGACAAAAAAAGAACAAACAATTTTGTCGAGTGCGTCGCGAACTCAGCACGAAATTAAGGAGGAACTTTTTTTTTTTTTTAATTTTTTTTAAAGTAAATTTCTTTGAGCCTTAGTCAGCCGAAGCAACTGAATGCTTGTATGGCTGAACCGGCTCAATTTTGAACATTACCAGACTTTTTAGAGAAGAAGAAATAGCTGGTAAAGGGAGGTGCCAACCCAGGGATTCGATCCGGGAAACCTCCAATCATCGTAGGGGCCGAAAGAATGTCCAGAATTGGCCAGAATAATTCCCATAGCCGCTGAAGGAGCATGGTAGCCTCTCGCGCTACCCTGGCCGGCAGTCCTGGCGGGGACTTTGCCAAGGTCCCCTTTCCAGGGGTTCGACCAGATCCGCAAACCTCCAGCAACCAGGCTGGGCTCTCTCACAACTCAGCCACGATGACCACTTAATTCCTAAATGCCAAAAAAAAAAACAAACGCAACTATTACGACGTCTTGGGGCGGGGAATAGGAATTTTTCAGAAATAGAAAAAATTTAAAACACTCAGTGACAAAGTTCTAAATAAACTTAGTCCTAACGTAATAATCCGATATTAAACAACAAATGCTCTTTGAATTAATTAGTAATTTGAATTAATTAGTAAAATGCAGAAGTTTTTTAAGTAACTACTTTTTTTTCACTTTGTGGTAGTAAACTGGTTTCATCTCACTTTTTTTTTACCATTGTTGAAAACTTGCTTAAATGCTTTCTGAAAATGTGTTGTTTTTTTTTTTACCTATTTTTTATTTATTTTAAGTTTGTACATTTTTAGTGTAGCTTTACGTATGCTCTTGTTTAAACATTTAAAAATTTAATATGTACTATACTAAATCAAATTTGATAAGAATGTAGCGCTCTTAAACTGGATGAAGCTTGCATAAGGTTAATAAAACTGCTCAAATTTCTGAAAGCGTAGGCTTCTTCGTGCTGGCCGTTAGTTTAACCAGAATCCCGATCCGCATTATAAAAAAAAAAAAAACAAAAAAAAAAAACAAGCGGCTACAGCGACTACAGCGACTACAGCGACTGCCTAGTCGCACCGGTCTTCTGTACAGTTCCTCCACTTCCAATGTTGAGGCGCACATCTCTGTCCTGCACTACAACAGCTGTCTCTAATATACTAATCTAAAAGCAGTAACCATCACAATTGCTGGTTAAAAATGTGTTAGCTTTTAGGCCTAATTTTAACCAGCAATTTTAATTTCGTAAGTAGCAGCTAACGGAGATTAAATTGTATAGTAAGCATATTCATTTTTGCAACAAAGGTGCGCCTTCGGGTACACAGTTACAGTGTTAACAACGTAATGCACAATGTAGCCTATATAGATCAGTGGGGAAGTGACGAGAGAGACGCTGTTCATGAAGGCAACAGCGACTCGTAGCAACTTGACGTTGCCGTGGTAACATGATTTTAGGCCTAATTTTTTTAACGCAGTTTTGCTTTCCTAAGTATCAGATAGGCCTAATCGATAATTTGATTCTACGGTAAACCTATTCATTCATGCCACAATGCGACGAAACTATTTTAAACGAAGCTAAAATCCATTTGTTTTTATTGAGGATTTTAATTTAGGATTTTAATTCGACGATCAAATGTTAATATTTAATTTAGTTACATCGAAGAAGTCTATTAGCTATAAGGAGGCAACGATGTTTTAATTTGCCATGTTATTTAACTAACGTTTGGCACTGAATCAAACAACAGTGGTCGTCAATATCTGGTACCGTTGTGAAGTTGAAAAAAGCGACGGACGGACGGACAAAGTCGTTGCAATAGTCTTCTCAACCGGTTCGGCTGTACAGAAGACTAAAAAACGGTCAGCCATCTCGGACCGTTTGGCCCTGGAACCCGGCACGTTCGGTTCACTAGTCTGTAATTCAAGTGTAATTCAAATGCATGGCCGTCGAGTGCCCGGACAGCAAGTTCCTATTAGGTTTCGAGTCTCAGTTATCTTTTCCTTCTTTCTTAGATTAGTGTATCACCTGTCACTTAATTGAATTAATGATAGTTGTGGAATGCTTTAATTTATTTAATGATTGCCGGAAGGATGATAAATATTGAGAAATAGGCTTACCTTGTTTATGTGTTTTATTATGCTTAATCGCTAATCAGAAGGCTAAATTCATTTATGTTATCTTATGTCCATCATCCCGTCCACATCACGACGTATACGCATAAGGGCGCGTTTACTCAACGAGATCTTCTCGCTCGCCGAATGCTATTTGCTAGTCAACCGTTATTTACCGTTTCCGTTTTTGTAGCTTAGGTCTGCTTCTGTGCCTGACTCGGACGGAGACTGTTTGCAGCGTTCCCTATTTGTGTTGTAATCCCAATAATCTCTGTGTTTCGAACCTGCTGTAATGTTGGCCTTGAGTATTGGTCCCCCAACTTACTGAAGGATATTGACAAATTAGAGTCAGTCCAAAGGCGTTTCACTAAATCTATCCCAGAGCTGTGCCGTCTGCCTTACAGTTTGCGACTGAAGAGACTTAACTTACGACTCCCTCGAGCTACGCAGATTGAAGACCGACCTGATACTAACTTTCAGAATTTTAAAAGGACTTTTGTCTCTGCTTCTTCCGCTATTTGATCTGAGCGAGATTACTTGGACTAGGGGACACAATCTCAAGCTTGTTGTGCCCAGATCGAGACTGGCCTGTTGATCTAATTTCTTTGCAGTAAGGGTGGTTCGTGCTTGGAACGCGCTGCCAAATGATCTAATTAAATTGCAAGGTGCAAACTTCTTCAGAAGATCGCTTCATAAAGTGGATTTATTATGTTTTCTCAAAAGAAATTTTCATAACATCTAATTGAAGCATTTTTATATTGACAATCGGCCTTTATTTATTGGCCATGCCCTTTTCTGTTCTTTTGCTTTTTCTTTAGGCGGACTATTAGTGATCATTGATCCTTGTCCTTGCTTCGCAACGAAATATTTATTTAATTTTTTTAACGTGACGATCTACTTACGTTAAGACTTTTAAACTCTCTACATTTTTAAAGTATTTTATTCATTGTTTTGTTTTTTTGACAAATGGCCATCCACCCTTCTCCTTTTTTTCCATTCGACTGGCGATACCATAGGGGATCTTTGTGGCCCTGGCAGGTCTAACCTTGGTGGTAAGGCAGTTGAGATCCTAACCCACCTTTCCTAATTTGATCCCATCTTTCCATTGGTCATGCAATTTAAAAAAAAATAATTTTTACCTATATGTAAGCTTTTTAAAGTTATCTTCTTTTATTTTTTATTTTCCCCCTTCCCATTCCCTGTCTTTCAAGGTTTTTTTTTTTAGTTTTTATTTACACACATCTTAAATGCAGCCCCTTTTTAGACTGGCAGTCAGCGATCCCCGGGATCCTTGCCAGACCTGTTGCTCTGGCAACAAAATGATTATTATTATTATTATTATTGTCCTAGTCTTAAGTAGTTCTTAGTCTTGTAGTCCTTTGTAGTTTTCCCTTCTATGGGCGTTTGGTTTCGGGCCAGGGCTCATCAATAAATTACCTGCTTACAAAACTACAAATCTCACACAGTAACTACGAGTCTTTCATTGCATGAAGTGTTGGAAACAAAATGCAGTTCGTGAGCACCAGGGTTCAATCAAGTAGAAAAAAAAAGAAGTATGTTTTAGTAATGTGCCAAGTTTGCTGGTTAATCAAGACACATGCTAGTGTGGCGCCGCCAAGTAGACGATTGGCCATGTAGATGACACTAATTGTGATTGAGTGAGCAATTTCAGATTCATTACGTATTAACATTAAGCTCGGGAGGAGCAACTAAGAAGACGATGCGCTGATTGAGTGAGCGAAGCAAACGAAAATCAGGGTTTGTTAGCCAGTATGCTAAAAATGGGATTGAACAAACTTAAGAATGCAAAGCATGGATATACAATAAACCAAACTGTATCAACTTGGCTGATATAACGGCTAATTGTGCAATGGCAAATGTGAAAATTATGAATGAGAAAATTTATAGACTTAAAATTCTTCCAGAAAAAAAGGTAGAGGGTGACGATAAGACCGTGTGACCAGTTGTACATTAACGTTTTAAAAAGCCAGCAAGTGCACATGTATACAGTAAAATGCGACGTTTCGGGATTTATCATCCCGTTGTCAAGCAAAAAATATATTTTATAGCATAAGCTACAAGTCAACAAGATACACTTAAATGGTTTCCCATTCTAAAGAAAAGCAAGCCAGAGCAGTAAAAGATAAAAAATAAAAAGTTAAAAAAAGATAAAAGTGAAGCCCAGTCAGCGCAAAAGCTGAACTAGGAGGACCTTTCCCTAACGAAGCAGGGAAGAAGTGATTTGTAGAGCGGAGGTGGCGGCTATTTATGTGGGATGGCCCTGGTGGGAGAAATTTGCGATTCCAAATTTGTGAAGGATTGGTATATATTCCGAAAACTGTTTATTATTAGGCATCAAATGATTATGGACTGGTGGTCGTTGTGTTAGGATGCAAAGTGTTTCTAAGTTAAGACGTGCACGAAAATTATTTTCTTGAAAAATGACTTGCGTATTTTGAAGATCTGGGGTTTGCCCTGTCTTTATCTGGTGCTGAACAAGAGAGTTGGTTTTATCTTTATATTATAGTTGGATTTGTGCGATGAAATCCTTTTATTAAGTTCCTGTTTCGTGGTTCCTATGTAGCTAGCTGTGCATGTTGGTTCGCCACACGGGATTTGATAGATGACATTTTTTTGTTTAGTTTTATCTTTTTGCTCGACTGTAATGTTTGTCATAATTAGATTTTTTAAATTTCGTGCTGCAGTGGAGACGAGAGTCAGATTTTGGGGAGCCAGCAATTTCCTAAGGTTTTCTGTAGCATAGGGGAAGTATGGAAGGCATATAAAATTTGATGGCTTGAGTTTTGGTGGGTTAAGCTTGAGAAGAGTACGGTGATCGATTAGTTTTTACATGTGCAAGTGTATACATGTGCACTTGCTGGCTTTTTAAAACGTTAACTACTTTTAGTGCTTTTATTCTGTCAACAGTTGTACATTCACAGTTCTATGAAAGTTGTGATATCCACCCAAAACTGGTACAAGAAAGGCCGCCAAGTTTCCAAAAAGGGTCGGCCTTTGAAAGTAGTGATATCATTCAACCAGGGAAAGGCCGCCAAGGAGAAAACTTAAAAACTTAATTGAAAACTTGAAGATTGCTACCGCAAGTACTTTCGAAGTATTAGTACGATTAACTTGGCTAATAGGATTAACCTTGGCGGCCTTTCCCTGGTTGAATGATATCACTACTGTCAAGGGCCGACCCTTTTTGCTAACTTGGTGATTTCTCTTATACCAGTTTAGGTTTTGGCGGATCCCAATAACTGAGGTCCACTCCTATCTTCTTTCCTGATGTATGCGAAGGAGACTGTCAGGCGAGAAGCTGGATGCAAGTAGTGCTAAAAATTACCACAAGAGAAGAAAGCTTAATCTGTAAGAAAGAGAGGGGAGGGAGAGAGGAAGAAAGATAGTCCAAGGCTAATGAGAGCGCCTCACTTTCACTGCTCGTGCCTCGCATTTTAATGAAGTAGACGCCACGGGAAGACGACAAGCGCGTCTGAGGTCAGGTCACGGAATTTATATAAAACAAAAAGGCGGGGGCGGGGAACGCAACGAGCCAATCAACCCCATTTCACGGGGCAACTCCTTGCTTTATGAGGGAGGATTTGTGGCGAATTGTTTGACACTTCTGGTTTAGGAAATGGAAATACAGAAATAATAACATAGGAAGTGACCAATACTCTATCTTTACGCAATTAGGCTTCGGTAGTGGAGAAGTGGGAGTGGCGATACAGGCGACACGTCGTTGATCTTTACCTGGGTTGGTTTAACACTTACCCCGTGTTCCGTAACCCATTTAAGAACCCTTCATGATGGACCGCGAACACCGGGATTTGAGCACCGACTCTTATCATCAGAAAAACATAGGTTATGCAATGAGTAAACCAAAAAACCTACCCTACCAGGAGAGCGTGAAAGCACGTGTTAGGGTCCGGGCTTTAGTTCTTTTTTCTGTCACCACAAAAATCACGGCGCTGCTGTTGTTCTTCCTCCCGTCGTTTTCTCCTTCTTTCCGTATCGCTGTTGTTTATTATTATCATTGGTGGGGTTGAAATGTTGCACTTAAGTCCGGCTCGAGTACCGAGTCCTTCCACACGAGAGTTGAAGTCGACGTCGGAGTTGATACTCGAGATCTGATTTCAACCAGAATAAGAATGTCCGGTTGGGGGGCTACTCGGGTTCTTGTGTGGAAAGTTGGGGCCGAAATCTAGCCTGGGTCAAGACCCGGGCATTGTTTTTTGCTATCATGTCAAGAAGAGCAAAACCCTGATCATGCAGGAGTCATGTGTAGCTAGTGGCCGTTGGGTTGTCATTGTTAGTGACAACCATGGACAGTCCACTTCATCAAAAAAGCAAACTAGAATTTGTTTTGATGAAGCCTACGTTGCGTCCCTACTTTAAAAATAATCATGCCTAACATATTTTTTTTTTTCAAATGCAGATATTATATTTCAAGCACATTGCAAATGCTTGAAATACAAATTTTTGAACGGTAAAGGGCTAGATTAAACACCAAGTACGGCAGCTCCGGCCAAACAGAGTGGCTATCCGGTGAGTCAAAATTCCACGGGGAAGAAAACCGACGGTAAAACAACCTGGACAACCAACACGAAAAAAAAAATGCCGTGAAAAAATGTCACAAGAAAGAAAAAAAACGTTACGAAGGACGTTTCCTGATTAACTTCCTATCCTGCCTGAAGAAAATCGAGCCAAGGCAACTGACTTAACCAAACCTAGCCAGTGGACAAATGACCTTATGGGTAAAGGCGGGTGTAGCAGTGGACTGGTGGTGTACTGATTTCCAGTTCGAATACGGGTCACTTGAAATAAGGGTGGCTTGCCATACTACGTTATTTCTAGTATATGATATTTCGCTGATGGCTTATTTTCAATTTACCTTTATATTATTTACGGCGATGTGTGTTTCTTTATTTCTAACCTAGCTTATAATAAAAACAACAACCCGAAAAAAAAGTTATTTTTCCTTCGTTTTTTTTTTTTTGGTCCGCAGTTTTTTTCCTTCGGCTTTTTTCCACGCCTTTTTTTTATTTTTATTTCGGCTGTTCTTACTTTTACCCATTTATATTCATGGCTTTTTTTTCCGTCCACGTTGCCTATCCTCTCACAGACGATGGGGCTTCCTCATCCTCCCCCCCCCCCCAACTACTTTCACGTCGTACCCAAACCAATACGCAGTGTGCAAATATAACGTCCGCTACTGCAGGCAGTTTGGGTCTGCCAAAATACGGCATACTCTACATCGCTGCAGTAGGTTCCAAAGGCAAGACAAGTGTTATTAATTAACTTTTAATAAATTAATAAGAGTCCAACGAACCACTTCAGTCGTTACTAGTCACGTTTGTTAGGTTGCAGATGTTCCTACATGTAAACTTAGTGTTTCATCTTTCGTTCAAAATCTTGTCTTTTCAAAGGAAGTGACGTCATCTTGAACGCGGCTGAGGGATTGTGCGAGGTAACCAATCGCAGCCGCACACACAGGAGGTTGATTTTTGCGGAATTTTGAGCATGCGCGAGGCATAGTTTATCAACTGATTCTGGATGAATTATCGATTGGATGAAGCCACAAGTCGAGTCAAAACACGACGTCAGTTTCCCTCATCAGACAGTTTTGGAACGCTCTGTTGAGGTTGCTCACGGTTCCGGTGCATTGAAGACACCAAACTGTCTTCAGAAGCGTGTGTATGATTCGCATACAGGTTGGTCGTTTTGGAAGGACCCGTTGTCCACCCCCATCAGCCATTATTTTTTGCCCCTTTTTACAACTGGTAACAAACGTTCGCAAAGGACAATTTTGGCACCATTTAATTCTTGAGTGCTAATTTTGAACCATCTTCCCAAAAAAACTTAGAATCACAATGAATCAGAAAATGTTTATTATTCGTTTGCTGAAATCATCATTTAGATGGGAAGACTTAGAATAGGGAACGATGCAGCAGCATCTTTTGGCAGGAAAAAAGCAAACACTCTGTAAAAAAAAAAAAAAACAGATTGTAAATTTCGTAAACTCGTCTTTACAACAGATCAAACGTTGGTCGGTTGGTTAGTAGTGTAAATAAGACAGGAATTTACATGTAGGCCTTACATTGGAAATAAATTACTCAAAGACTTGCCTTGACCCTCATGAAATAATTCATGAGAAAAGACTCACGTGTCTCATAATACTGTGAAAATAAATTACTCCGATAAGCTTGCCTTGACCTATATGAAATAATTTAAAATACAATAAAAACGCAGTCGTGATTAAAGTAGCAAAATTAGCTCTAAATATTAATAATAACCGAAGAAACATAATCGAGCCAACGTTGAGGTCAGCTGAACAAAAGCGTCAAGTTTACCATAAAAAAAGGATTATATAATTGAAGTTTCACTTTATTTGTTAAAATATACACGGATAAAAATTGATGATTTTTAATTGAAATAATCAAATGTACAATTCAGAAAATTGCATCTGTTTAAGTGCTGTTGAGCTTTAAGAATAGTTTAATTCGTAAAGCACAACAACACAAAAACGTTGTGTGTTGTTGTGCTTTACGAATTAAACTATTCTTAAAGCTCAACAGCATTTAAACAGATGCAATTTTTTTAATTGTACGTTTGATTATTTAAATTAAGGAACGTACATTTTTATCCGTGCACATTTTCACAAATAAAGTGAAACTTCAATGATTTAACAGTTTGTTTTTGTTTTTCGGCACGTTTGACGTTTTTGTTTGTAAGCCTTGTACGTTTTTACGTTTCCTCAAAAGTGCGAGTGAATAATTGTTGGATTACCAGTATTGTTAGCATTTCTTTATTCTTTATTCTGCACTCGCCTGCCACGACACAAATCCCTGCTTTAAACTAATGTAATGGGGGTGAATATTTGTGAATTGTTTGGGGCATGATGTTACTTAAGTGGGGACAATTGGGGGAATTGGGGAAATAATTTCTAGTGAATGATCGAAAATAAACAACTTACGATGGCTGCAGTCAGATTTGGAATGAAGGAGGGTTGGAACTACATTGTTGCCTAACAGATAATCTATTACAATTGTCGGCTAGGCGCTGCATGAGTTACATTGTTGTTACAACAGAATTGGAATACATATATTGTTACAAGATAATACAACTGTAGAATGCTTGGAAAGGAGGCAGATTGAGAGATAGGTCTCACTTGTAAAGCCAATTGTGGTGCAGTTGCAATGAGAGCGTCCAACATTGACGAATATATGGGCGAAAGCTGAGACCAATCTCTACAGGCATTGTTTTCTAATTGCCATGTTGGGCCTTAGGGCTTTGTCGCACAGATGACCAGCAGTGGTTAACGCTCGCTAAAACCTATATGAACCCCTTGATGTTTAAAACAATGTAAAACAATAAAAAACTGATCGTTCAGGTCCCGTAACTCCGGAATGGCTCGACCAATTGTAGTCTCTTTGAGGATGAAGGACAACGAAATTTCCTATTTATCAGCCTACCCGAGAACTCTTCTTTTTTTTTTTTAACTAGAGTTGGGTCAGCGGTGGGATTCGAACCGGTATTCACTTGGTTTGGAAACGAGGATGCTACCACTGGGCTGTGCTTGCTCGCTTTACTTGAGGTCCTCCCTCGTATAGCTTGCGTTGCGCTTGCAAATGCACTTTTTGCCCCATCATGTAAGTGGTCCTTCGGACCATGGGTCTCAGGAGGTTAAAAAGAAAAAAAAATTCATGATGCCACGTACATTTTTTCGGCGTCATTCCAGTTCTCTTGTCGTCCGTAGCTTACCATAACGTTGGCTCTACAATATTTATAGTAATTTAGTTAATTTAGCTTGTCTAATCATAAATGTGTGTTTTGTTGTATTTTAAGTAATTTCGTATGGGTCAAGGCAAGCTTACAAGTAATTTATTTTCCCTGTATTATGATGACACGTGAATTAACTTTTAGCCATATTTGCTGCTCAGTTGTCGTTCTTAGGTGCGCGGGTAGTTGTGACTACTGAGGGCGTCAGATTCGATAGGCGTCCTGGTCCCAGTGTATATCTCTGGCTTCGTACAGACCCGGGTTCGATCCTGGCGATGGGAATACGGGTTTTTCTCCGGTTGTTTCCCGCCCGTGGCACGAGGGTTTCCTCCGGGTACTCCGGTTTCCTCCCTCTTGCGGCAAAAAACAACTGTCATAATGGTGGTACTTCTTCCACTTAACATCTGCCGCGTAGGGAAGTGGTGGTTCCATCGTGTTTCTTCTGCCTGTTTCAATAATGATTTCTTAAAAGTTAAAAAAACCGTGTCAATTTTTTTTTGGAATTGTCAAAATTTCGGCTATTCCTTTTCAAAATTAATTGCGTGCTCGTTCCGCAAGCAGAAAATGATTCAAATTATTTCAGGATTTTTTTCCAGCCACAGGGTGACGGCCAATGCGGGGACTGTTGCTCCGACTGTGTTTTACAGTGAAAATTGACGAAAGTCCCCATAATACTACTTTTTGTAAATGTAATACCTACCAAAAAATAACGAAAGACTTTCTGAGTGATGGCTCGGAAATCAGATGCGTCTTTGCAACATAATCCATGATTCGTTGGTTCGAATTCCTCCACGTCTCCTCGTCCTTAATACAGCTTACCTAACCTAACCTGTTTTTGTGTGCGGCGTTCGCTATTACTCTATTGTTTTTCCTTTACTCCGATATACTGGAAGGCTAACTAACTTTAGAATTCTGTCAAATCTATTTCGCATCAAAATTAGAACTACGCTCACGTTGACTCGTGGTTTCCAAGGCAAGACGTTAAATTCAATTTTCTGATTAAATCCAGAATATGAAATGGCCAAAGTAAAAAGGTCAGGAATGCAGTTTGCCATCGTTTATACTATTTTCGAATCCGCCAACCCTTCGTTTGAAGATGGGCCAAATTACCCTCCGAAAACGGGGCCAACAGAAGCGGGTCAACCCTTTTCTTTCCCTTTCTTTGTGACGTAACGAGGGGAAGGGAAAAGGAGGTTGGTATGTCCTAAAGGGGAAAAAAAACTTGACTTTTATGTTTAACTTTTACTGTGGAGTCTGATGGATGACTGAAGACGATTTAAATGACCATATAAAAGACGATTTAAATGACGTAGTTTAGGTAGCGCAACTAAGCCTACGCACCTCAGGGTCTTCTTCTCTCGGCGTCGAGTTTTCATATTCCAAGCTTGGTCAACTCGTTGAGAAACCTCACAAACGCCGATCCTATGGGTGACTAGGTCATCCACGTCGGCAGAAGCGCCATAAAGGAGCGCCATTAGGGTGTACGGAGTATCCATGGTAATATTACAGCATATATCTCTCCTCGGGGTTGCAACCCCATGCGACCGATTCTGGAACAACTGGCCGTAACTTTATTCTAGGCATCCTAAGTTGAACATACGCTGCATAGGTTTAAACCTAGTAAGTAGGTCCAAAAACATCTCTCGGACTGCGGTTAGTTCAGATTTACATTAACTCCACGTGAAGCAACGTTGAATGCCCTTAAAACGCGGAAGTAGATCATAAACGTTCATAAACATTTACTTAAAAAAAAATTAATGCTAAACATTACATGGGGAGAAATTATGGAAAACTGTAAGATCGTCAAATAAATTAACCCATGTTGCATTGGAGACAGAGTTGTGGCTCACCTTCAGGGTTGCGTCATCGCAGCTCGTTTCTTTGTCCGTTTGGTGTCGTAGCGCGTCGCTGGATGGCGTTGACGGCACAACACAAACAAACAAACAAACAAACACACAAGCACGCACGAACACACAAACAATACAACGGAAACAGGCAGTTGTTTGCGAATGCGTTGGAGACAGAATCGTGGCTCATCTTTTCGGTTGCCCATCGCATCTTGTTTCTTTGTCCATTTGCTTTCGTAGTGCGTCGCTGGATGGCGGTGTTACTCAACAACATGTCCGATTTAAACATTTTTTTTTAACAAACCACCTCTGGGTGTACCACTACAAATGTGCAAAATCTGGTTTTAGCTGATGCAGTCTCATTGCGTGATTGCGTGACTGCGTGCAGTCTCGTTCGATTTTAGTATGAATGTATTCATTAACGGAGCTCAGCTCGGCCTTCGACGTCACTTCGCTCCAATAAATAACTTTTAAAGGGACATACATTCCAAACGAGATTCCTATCAATATTTTTCGATATTTCACATCAACTATCGAGAAATACTTGACGCAGTAAGAAAATTAATCAAATCCCTTGCTAAAAATCCTTGTTAAAATGAGCGTCTAGGAGATTTCTGTTCAATATTGGGCAGTGTTTTTCGGGCTTATATTACCAGTTTGGCGCGCTTAATGTTGGATCAACTTTCGTACCCGTGTAATCATTTCTGGCTTATAAGGAGACAATTTTGACGTTCATGCTTCTCGTGACCTTCGTTTCATTAATGATTTTTTTTTTAATCGTCGGCGCAGTGCTGAGTCACGTGAATAAGCGAGCGGAATAGACGTTGTAGTATTACTTAAGCCCGTGTCAGGCGAGAATATTTTCACTTAACGACACGACTAAAAATCGCGTCTGGAGGGTAAGTTGGCTCGTGTGACATGGGGCAGACGACAAAAGTTGGGAGTAATTAAAGAGTCGTCCAGACTCGATGGCCAGGCTAGGCTGCCAGCCTTCAGGGTACCGACTTTTTCTCACGTGACCGATAGAGACCAATGGTGAATGCATACCACGCATTTCAGAAAAAAGGGTGACGTTGGACATAAAGAGAACATGCCATATAAAGTACTTGTTAATCCTAGGGCAGTTGGGAGTGGAGGAAATCTGCCCGTGTGACAACCAACTCCGGAAACGACAAAATGTGGGGGGGAAATCACTTCTGCCCTTAGGATAATCGTGTCGTGAGTGAAAGTCTTCTCGTCTGACACGGGCTTTACGCTGAGTCTCGCGAAACGGTACGACGGCAACATGAGCGGACTTACCCTCCAGACGCGACTTTTACTCGTGTCGTTACGCGTGGTTGTCATAGGACAAGAAAAAAACTCCCATTAAAAAAATAATTTCTTTAACTCTTATATCATAAAGAGCTCGTGTAGACATGAGTAGATAACTTGCTTGGGTGAGTTACTGTCTCTTAATTCTCGACTGTCCTTAGCAAGATCAGTAGGGCATTTACATCCAACTGGATGGAACCACCGTCGTTTTTAGTGTTCTGTACAGCTGGGAAGACTATAACAACGACTTTGTCCGTCCTTCCGTCCATCGCTTTTTTTTTCAACTCCGGAACGGCACCAGATAGAGACAAAGTTGTCACCATTAGGTTCAGCATCCAAAAATTAGTTAAAATTAATAAAGAAAACCGGAAGTACGAAGCGGAAGTGGCCCAAAGTAGCCGAGAAGTGAGCCCATCATCTATGGAATGGTACAAAATAGAGACAAACTGTTTTCACCATTCGATTCTGCGTCCAAAAATTAGTTAAACTTTAAACTATGAATTGGGAGTGGCCCAAAGTAGCTGAAAGTGGCCAACAACAGAGCCCATAATATATGGGCTCTGTACCAGACAGAGACAAACGGTTTTCACCATTAGATTCAGCGTCCAAAAATTAGTTAAAACGAATAATAAAAAAGAAACCCATAATTATGAAGCGGAATTGACCCGTAAGAGGGGAAGTGTACAGAAGACCGGTTACGACTCGGGTAGTCGCTGCCCGTCTTGTGCATCTATCTCTCCAGTCAAACTGACTGGAAGGCTGCTGAACCTAAAGGCCAACCAGCGCCTGGGAACTGTCTGATTGTGTGAACTGAAATGTATGTTCCTAAAGTGTCCGTGTAGTAGGGTTCCACGGACCTTAATTCATTCTATCCGCCAATTTTGAACATTACTAGAAATTTTAGAAAAAAAAATTATTTTTTCTAAGTTTTCCCCGTAAGTATTGTAGGTATTGATCCGGCAGTGGAAAAATTAACACCCGTCAGCAGCAGTGGACGAACTCCGTACGGTAGCTGCATGGTACTTTACCACAATTGACCTTGTCTGCCAATCTTTCTGCTTGCCTTGCCCTCCAAGCAACTCGCTGTTGCACACTATTTGGTTTATATTGTCTTACTTCATATATTACCAAACAACGTAAAACAGTTCATGATTTGTAAGCGAGCATATTGTAAGCGCGAGGGTTGACTCTAGCCAACTATGTAACAGTTTAGCTTTTTAGCCAACAATAACCTTCCCTCCCAGGCCTCATCCCGTTTCAAGCTGTGACAAGCGCAAGTTTACTTTCGACCTTTTTATTACAAATCCTTTTTCCCCTAACACTGTTCCCTTATAAGCCATCATGCCCCCCAAACTATTCGTATTAATCACCTTTATCTCATTAATAATTAGAAGCAGGGTTATGTCAAAGCAGGCGAGCTCTAATACCGATATATACTGCACCATTAAACATCGAATGCCTAACTCTTGTTTCACTGTTACGTGTATCTATCACTGAGCCATCCAGCCATCCAATCCATCTCATCTGCAACTTCCGCCCTGACGTATTCTCACGTCCCTGCGGTATGGTAAGTGGAGAAGCAAACCTGAAGATTCGAACTGGGAAACCTCCGATCACGCAGGGTATAGAAATAAAATCAGAATAAGCCAGACAGCACTGACTGACAAGACTTTACCAGGTTACCCTTTCCGGCCTCCGAACAGCTCAACTTCTTCTGGCAACTAGGCTAAACTCTTCCGCCTCTCAGCCACGACGAACACCACTACTGCCAGCTATACAGATTTCCCAAAAAAAAGTTTTTTCACTTCACCCTATTGCACAATAAGCAATTTTCAGATTTTTCATTCAACCTAAGAACTGATTTAAAATTATACACTTAGAACTGTGCCGAGGTATATTTTTTGGTGTGTGTGTGTGTGAGTATGTTTTGCAGTCCGCTACTCCGCTGCAGCAGGAAATACTGCATTTAAAATAGGAATATTTAAAGAAAATTAATTTTAGAATCTGAATTATTGTTTTTAATTCTGTAGAAAACAGCAAGCCAACAGTGAGGAAACATTATGTTGAACGAAAGTTCTTTTTTTTTTTTTGATCTCCGTCATTCCTTAGGTTAAAAAAAAATTACGCCCTTGAGAAAATCCGATCTTGGATGTTTTGATCAAATATCAATGAACAAGGGAGAAAGTTTTTTTTATAGTGTCCGCGGCCTATCTTGAGTTCGTCCCAGAACGAATACAGATAATCGATTGCATGTTTTCGATAGCAGAGCACCTTGTTGATATCCTAGATGGTTACAAAAACAATGGCGGCCGTCGATTAAAGCCGCTCCCTCCAGGAAGATGTAGCCGCTCATAACATACTTGCAGGACTCAAGTTACGCTGCGCGCACAATAAACCCCTAACCTGCCATCACTTTCGTACGGAGCAGTAAGAAAGGTCAGTAAACAAAACGAGGTAATCGTAAATTACGGATAAATTCCAAAAGTAGCAAGCTAGCACAGAACTGTTGAGGTCTAGAAAGCGTGAAAACTAGGCTACCGACGATTGAAATACGCTTTCGCTGTCATCAACGCCGTCATCATCACCATCATTATCATTGACGACGACAACATTGTGCCACAGAGCCCTTCTCGTTCCAAAATTGCCGGGGGGGGGGGGGAAGAATAAAACCTCAATTTTCCAGATTCGTGCTACCCGTTGGTCTACCTGACGCCCCCCTAAACTAGGACTATCTTCATAATAATATCTTATAAATAAAGACTACTTCTCTTAAGTACTGGCACCGCGCGTCTGGTAGGAGAGAAGCATTAAGGAAAGCTTTTAACGACAGCATGCTTCTCGAACGGGCTGCTTCGGGACCGCCTTGAGCATCATTTATTTTCTGCCAGCATGAACATAAACAAGGAAGAATATAATAATAGAAGTGACTGTTAGAAAAGTGGGTGGGGGATTTGAGACACATGTTGTCTGATATTTCCACGAAATGAACATGGAAGAATGTAATAGAATTGATCATAGAAAGGGGGTATGGGGAATATTAGCGGTGGGGTGAGTGATTTGAGTCACAGGATGCGCTGATTGAGTGAGCGAACTTAAGCGAACAAAAATTAGCACGTATTAGCCAGTGTGTGCAAAAGTTTTAAGAAACTAAATTCGGTCGAAATATGGACATACACATGATTTACCATACTAACCAGTGTTGCAAACCAAGTATTCAGCAGCTTCACCTAGTTTATTCTAACAACAAACTATACTTTGTTCCACATTATGCTTTCAGAAAACTGACTGTATGACGTCACGTTTTCTTCCACTACGAGTGCAAAAAATCCGTAAACATCCCATTCGTAAATTCTAATAGTAACTTTGTTGAGTCTACAAGTATGACATCCACATGTTTTTGCACTTTTAGTACAAGGAAACGAGTCGTCATCCAGTCGGTTTTCTGAAAACATAATGTGGAACAAACTATAGCAGCAGTGTTCTTTAGGCCTGGTTTTCCAATAATAATTTTAAAAAAGGATTAAAATTCCATAAACCATTGGTGCAAGAGTCAGACAGGAGCACCCTTTTATTTCCCAATAATTAAAAGACCAGTAAATAATTCGATCCACGTAAATAATCACGCCTTTAAGACAATTCCATTAATGTGCCAGCTTTGCGAGTCTTGGCTTCTACATACTAGCGGGCTTCGTTAGTGCCGGATTGTATTCGTTCAAGAAACGCAACCCACCGATATCGTAACGCCGAAGATTTCTTTCTCTTAACCTGCTTTACAACTTCCACATCCCTTTTGTGTCAGTGACAGTAATACGCAGCTCCGAAGTGCAATGTTTGCATGGTTGTCCACCTTCATTTTACTGACCATCTTTTACATCTGAAACTGCTTGACATTTTCCTTGAGTCTCGATCACGCATGCTGTCTTCCCCTTCCCTCCCCTCTTCACCTTTTCTTTCCTCCGAGGTTGGTCGATACATCCCTTCCAGAGAGTCACGTACGCCTCCAGTATTGTTTACGCGAAATGTAATTCCATATCATTTATCTCTAAAGAAAACCTTCCTGCATAAGTACCACACAACACTGCCATCTTCTATTCATAGATAGTGCGAAGGTCAAAATGGCAGCTTACTGTTTTCAGCCAACGACCAGGTCTTGAGTTTGGCGCTGGGGAAAATTCTTTAATCAGTTTCATGGTTACCGTACATTGACATAACCAAAAAAGTACGGGTGGCCCCGCTGCTCTTCACGTAAACAGAACCGCACTGGATTACAATTATTATCCCTCTCTGTCGGAGGATCACTCCAATTGTTGATAATCACTGCGTTTACATAGCTACTAGCAAATACCTGTAAATTCACCTTGTATAAATAATAGTTATTGGTGAGAAATTCACGGTTACCGTTTATTATACCACGTCTGCGATGCTTGGCCTGCCAAGAGTGGGCAAGCCCTTGTCGAGTGGTAGCACGAGTCAGACGGGCTCTCAACTCGAGGCAGACCAAGCATTGCACCCGTGGTATAATAATATAATCGGTAACCGTGAGTGTGCTCACCAACAACTAATTTATACCACGGTTAGGACGTCAAGCTAACTCGTATTTAATTAAAAGTGTTTTTGTGTTTGTGAAAATTGCTTAAAAGAAATCCGGTATTCAATATGTCGATATGAATGAAGGCCATTCCATTTTAGTTTGTGGAGGCGGAGGTGGGTGTTAGACGGATGAGTCCTTTGGAAGGTTAGCTCAAGTTTGTGGAAGAAGGGAAGGGGAATGGATGGGAGTTAGACGCGTCGTTTGAATGGAAGCTCTAGATTTCGAAGGAGAATGTTGGGAGGTATTCGAGCCATTTGGATTCAATTTCAGATGGATATCGGGTATTGGTGTATTCTAGACTTTACCCAGTGTGGCGACTATTGTTACGACTGACTGGGTCTCGCCACTAACGCCACGATTTTACGTGTGGGCCAGATTTTAGTTTAAGCTTATAGCTGGTGAAAAATAAGCAAAAGTCTAGATTCAGTCCGCTTGATGTTTTAATGATAGTAACTAAGAGCGCTGAAGGGCTCAGGCTTGCCTGACATACAAGGGTGACTCTTTATCTTAGCTTAGGGCCTAATTCGGAATGCCAAAGAAACTAGGCTTACTTACCGTCAGATTACATTGCTAGAGTGTACGGTAATAGTTTTGTTTGGGTGATTAATTTAGTATCAGCGGGGTTGCTGTGTAACAAGCAACTGGTCTGGACTAGGTTGAATTTACGTTTGGGACTATGGAGGAGAAAGGGAAATATTTCTAATTAAATTGACTGAAATTACCTTGTGGACCGGGATGGTGAGAGGACAGTAGCAGATGATTTCTAATTCGGTTCACCCCCTAATTGTTGAGAGTACCGGGTGGAAGGCAGGCGAGCTCAAGCCATTACAATTGTTGATGTACAAATTACTGGCAATTTGCATTTACGTATTGTTACAATAATTGGTCACAAAACATCATTCAGGAAACAATGGAGATTACTTTTGAAATTACAATGGGTAGTCAAAATATGACGTCATCTTAATCGTGGACTTGAATTCGCAAGTGACGTCATCAGTGGGTCTTCGTTGGGGTGCATGGTTTCAACATTGGTAGTCAGAAATAAATCTCACAACACCGGGACATTCCGGCAAGGTAAGTAATTCTTTTTGTGTTTTTGTAGTTTGAGAATTGTTTCAAAACATACGCGTATAGGTATGAATGAAGGTCATTCCATTTTAGTTTGTGGAGGGGGGCGGGAGGTGGGAGTTAGACGAACGCAATAAATATAGCTATGGGCCAGACATGTGAAAGTTAGCAGGGATAGGATTTCATTCGGGACATTCCGGCAAGTTAAGTAATTCCTTTTGTATGTTTTTATTGCATTACGTTTTTGCACGCTGTATTTGGTTGTTGGTGTGTGCATTCCTGGCCACGTGATCCGGAAGTGTCGAAAGTGTGGGTTATCGGCAAAAGTGTGGGGTAACTTGATAACTCACACTTTTTGCGATGACGTACATACGGTAACGGTTAACGGGATCTAACCAATTGAAATTTAGTATGGCGTTGAGTTAGCGTGACGTCACAGCCATGGTATAAAACACCTATAAATTCTTGCTACGAGAAAGAGTATTTTAGGACTGGAAAGCGCATTTTGAACAGGAGGAAAGCCAAATGGGCCCGAAAAGGTTAAATTAATACGGATGCAAACCTATTTACGTTGCCTTTTGGACTTAAATGTCAGACTGCCTGAGCGGGGAATTGAACCCATGGCCTTTGAAACCAAAGATCGAGGTTTTACAGCTCAGCCATACTACCGGTATGACGTCGGGCTTGGTTTCAAAGGACGTGGGTTCAATTCCCTGCTCAGGCAGTCTGACATTTCAGTGCAAAAAGCGACGTAAATAAGTTTGTAACCTTTTTTTTTAAGCTTTAACAAACGTCTCAAATCAGGTATGTAGTAACAAGACGGGAGAGCACGCCTTCCAATAAGGAATGCGATTTACGCAGAACCCCGAATTCCTGTCCTCCCTTTGGGGAATAAAAGACGTGTCCCACCACTTTTAAAACAGCACGAAGACAAGTGCGTCATTCTTGTCTTCATTCTTGCAACACGGATTGAGAGTACAGTTTGCATGACAACCAAGAATCTTGAAATTATTATACAAAGCCATCATTTCTGTTCCGTTATGCGGTATAAACACGTCGTCTTCTTTACACTTTCGTTTTATATAAACAGTTTCCTGATGCTGCTTCCATTTGAGGTTTCACATTTGGGATTCCCACTGATAGTGTAAATGTCAATTTTGAGCGCTATGTTGACTGAATTCCCCAAGCATTCTTTTTCACATGAAACGAATGTGAGTTGTTAATGAATCCAACGAATGTTGAAAAGTTAAGGTAGGCTACGTCAAAAAAAATTGTTAGCTATAGGTAAGCAACAATGATTTATTTTAATGGTTTTAAAAAGTTCACTTGAATACCAGTAGCACGGTGAATGCTTCGTCGGAATTCCTTGACTATTCAGGATTCCAAATTTGCAACGGCGAGTGTTAGAACGATAAATTCGAAAAATCTTAATCCGCAATACTTTTGGGGCTATCTAGCAATGTGGCAAATTTCATCACAATCTGCTCTTTGGTTTCGGCTCCACCCAGACTACAAAAGCGCAACCAACCAACCAATCAACCAACCAACGTTTTGCAATTCGGTTATAGGTTACGCTACGCTCTACCAAAAATAAAGGTCCCAGAAAAAAAAAAAAACGTGCACTTTTACTAAAAGTTGCCCCTGCCCTTTCGGAGGTGTATGCAAGGCATACCGCGAAGTGTTGGCTTCGTTCTGCGTCTTGCCGTACATGTAACAACCGTTATAAAATTGCCGAACCACCTAACGAAATTGCTTTCATTCGGTGGCACCAGATTGGAGATAACATTAACGGTGGATTACAAGACCAAAGGAAGCCACAAGGATGCGATGGGCATGCCGCCGAAGCACTATCAAGTAGTCTTGTAAACGTAGTAAATAACGCATAACTCGAGTGCTAGGTTCCTTATTGAATCGATGGTTTACTGACGGTAACGGCTTAACGATGGCACTTATGCGCTTATCTAGTCGCTGACCGATGTAAGTTCAGCCCGGGGGCTTGAGGGAGCGATCTGGTCGGTAAAGGGGGCTGCAGCGACGTCCCGACATACTCACCATCACCAGTTACGGTGATGTGTTACTACTGTACTAGACTTCCATTAATGAACAGGACGGAAAGCCAAACTGGCTCGGTTAGTGATAAATAAATGCAGTAATAAAAAAGGCAAAAGGCAAGAGCAATAGGTTTGAATCTGAAATAAATACAGATTCAAACCTATTGCTGTTGCCTGTGGCCTTAAATGTCAGACGGCCTGAGTGGGAATTGAACCCTCGGCCTTTGACAACAAAGGCCGCAGCTCGTCTACTGGAGATATACTGACGCAGCCGAGTAGAGATTCGTCCCTTGGCTGAGAGTTCAATTTACCGTTCAGGCAGTCTGATATTTAAGGCCAAAAGGCAACGGAAATAGGTTTGCATCTGTATACATTTATCGTATCATGAACAGGACGGTAAGCTGACCTATCCAGAACAACGTTTCGGCCCAGTGGCGTAAATAAATACTTTCTTGGTGGGGAGGGGGGCGGCGGAGAGGTTAAAATCCTTCCACCTACATGCCGTCGCCCTCCTCCTCCCCTCCCTACCCGTTAAAAAACGTGCGACAATTTTTTGTTGTTGTATAATGTACGGCTTCATAACAGAAAAGGTTTTGAAGAAAATAGCGAGTAAGTAGATTTTACCAAGGATTTTTACGCTAGCTCTTTTCTTGGGTGGTGCTTGCCCTCCCCTACGTAATTCACATTCACCGTTCAGTTCTCACTGTCAGCAAGAATCTCACTGTCTTGGTCCCTACCCTGCTCTGAAGTCCCCAATTCGAATGCCCGGGTGTCCATTTTTACTTGACTTCTTTCTGTTTTTAAAAAGTGCATTAAAGTTCAAAATTGAGCCAGTTTAT
>JAHWFP010072933.1:0-72145 GCA_023313725.1 Lithobius niger | reverse complement strand
ACAAACAAACTCGAAATGTATTAGCTAACCCGGTTGGGACTAATAATAGCAGTGACAGTGTAATTAGCTCTGATGCTAACACTGATAAAACCGACAATGTTAAATCTAACAATGTTAGAACGTGTTACGTGTGCGGCTCGGCCTCGCACCTGCGCAATCGCTGCCCCGAACTTAATAAAGCTTCGGCATCCGCTAATGCATGCTTTCTCGTGGGGAAAGATGCCCTAACTATTTTAAAATCCAGCACTATAAATGCTAGTGTGGGAAAGCATAACATTAAAGTTTTGTGCGATTCCGGGAGTTCAGTTTCAATCGTCAGTGCCAAACTGGCCAAAGGTTGGCCACGCCTAAAGCAAAAACGTAAGTGTCACACTATCCTAAGCAGCGACATAGTGATCTTAGAACAGGTGAACCTAGGTATCAAATTAACGAACGGAGCAATGTTAAAAACTGTAGCTTGCGTTTCGAAAGCATCTAAGCCTATTTTCGATGTGGTTTTGGGAATCCCAGGGATTAATTTGTTAAACCAAACTGTAAACCAGTCTCAAGATTTTGCCCCCAACGCTGCGAATGTGTCAGCCCCCCGAGCGCGTCAATCAAAAAAACGTGTACGTAAACAGACCCCGCCCAGCCCCCCGGGAGTGGTCAAGTCCCAAGCGTCTCCAGACTCTCGGACGCCTAATAAACGGCAACCAATCGTCGTTCGGTCGCCAAATACCAAAGTTTTGAATGGGAGGGATCTCATTACAAATTCTTCTGGCCAGCGCCAAGTAACACAGCAACAAGTGGAAATTGTCCACGCCCCAACGATCCTCGATTGGCTACAGTGTCGCCATAAGGTCAAAACACCTCCAAAGGGTAAACTGAAACGCAGTTTCTCAGTTAATGATATGAGCCGAAGTGTGTTCATGTCCAGTTGGCCAGAAATTAACGAAACCAGCTTCGCAAGTTGGCTTGTTGCACGAAGTAAATCGTCCCCTAACCTAAAAGTTAGTAAAGACAGCTTGACTGATTTTAAATAAAATTAAAATGGTATGCCAGTAGTGAAAACTTAAATGCAGTTTTTTTTTCTGATCCTTTTTACATTAGGACCCGATGTTTTGTTGTTAAACTTTTGTCTTGGATAAAAAGATGATTTTTGTGCTTGATCACCACAATTATGACTCTTTAAACTAAAATAATTGTTTTTTAGTTGAAACTAAGGTTGTAATGCTAACCTAACCTAAAATTAAAATGTTTTGCCAGTAGGGAGTAAGTAAAACCTTTAAATGGTCTCCAAACTGAACAAATAAAACTTGTGTAGTTTTTTTCCCTAAAGATAGTTTTTTTGTGCAAGCTGGTGCAAGCCACCCAGTTTAACCCTAGTAGTGTGTAAATTTTCTACAAGTTGAGTTTTTTTCTACACTAAAAACCCGGAAACCTAGCAAACTAGTTTCCCTTCAAGTTTTTTTAAACTATAGTAATTGTACGCCACTACAAAAGTGGCTACATCTCTGAACACCTAACCTAAAAACCAAAAATCGTGTTTATTGCTTTGAAGTCTGCAAACTTTAAACTGCTTCGTTGAACAAACCTGGATAGTTGTGTAATCAACGCTGATACTCTCAGCAGGTATTTTGTTTAAACATTGACTTGTTAACACGTCATTTTCAGTCCAAATTGACTGGAAATTAATTTTTCTCTTTAAAATTTTGTCAAGTGGTATATTGAAAGTGCAACCACAACAAAAGGAACTTTCAGCTATTTCCTGTTTCGGAACTCTTCACCTAAATTTTAAGTGCCTATGTTTTACTCTTTTTGTCACTATCAACGTCTCCCTATGTGGGAGAATAGTGTCAAAGACTGTAACGACACTAATCAAATATTCATTAGGAATATTCTACGGGGGTTGCAACTTGTTCCCGGTTGGCCCTTCTTAAGGTTTTTACGAACATTTTTCCTGAAAAAAATTTGTCTGTCTACCCCTCTGCGAAAAAGGTCAGCACTGTCGTTAAAAGGTTGTTGTGTTATTATCCATAAAACCTCCCAGTGTTGTATATTATGTTTAAGTTATGGGTACCATCTCTAAACCCTTCAGTGTAATATTTCCTATGTAAAACAAGTTGTTTGGTAACCTTAAAACCACTCCAGTGGTAGTCTGTTAACTTTAAATAGAGCTGATAATTGCGCATGCGCTTATAGTACCCTCTATCCCGATCCTTATCGCATGCTAGGTCCTGAGGAGTGCGCCCAGGGGTTTTTCTCGAGGTTTTTCCAGATAAAAAAAATAACTTTCTGTGCACGGCTGACTGGTTAGAGCATTAAATGTTGCGATTATCTCATTTGAATTAACAGCTACAAAAACCCTTAAACTGTGACCCTTTATGGTCAAAATTTGCGTTTTTATTTATATAAACTTTCGTTTGCTCCAATTTTCTTTGTGGCCTGTACGACTTTCCTGCAACAAGCAGCGCGGACAGCACTGAGTTAATTCTTGCAACTAGTGTCCCTTTAAACTTGTAATTTGTATTTACAAAAAATTTCTTGAGCCACAAAAACGTCAGTCCCCCAAAAATATAAAATGGCAATCTTTATTTTTTGTAAACAGTGTATTTTATAACTTGTGGTGATGTATTTCACGGGAGGTGTATTCCTCAGAAGGTGTATTCCTTGGTGCATTAATTTATGCAATTTATTTACATGGCTTGGCAGTCTTGTTCTTTGGCATGTCTTGTGTGCACTGACCTTTTCTGTTGTAGCACTTATTTGGCGTTCGACAGTAACCCCAAATAGAGTCCTCCGCGTGGGGGCGTGTAAACGCGGTCTCGTATCAGACGCTCGTGGTGAGGACACCTCAACACCACCTAAGAAAAAACCTGAGGGCAGCACTCTTACCTACCAGAAGAGCATCGTCTTTATGGCGATCTACACAATAAAAATGTAAATAATGTATATTTTTGTAGGCATAAAGCCAAAACACTTTTCAGCTTAGTTGTGTTCTAGATGTTGCCAACACACGATATTTTTTATTTGTAACAGGTGACGACTTTGCTTATTTATGAAAAATGTCCGATGTTCAAACCAGTTTAAAAATCTAACCTAAACTGCAATTAGCCCTTTAAAAACTAGCTGGAACATTTATTCTTTTGATTTGTGCACTTAATGCATTTTGGTAAATTTAACTTCTTGCCATGAACCCTACCGGAGCTCCAATGTTTATGTTTGTCTATTTTTATGGACCCAGTGTATGATTTTATGTTTATTTTTTATGGCATCTCCATCCAAACTCCGACCGTAGCGAACCTCTAAAAACATAAACAAACTAGCTTTCCTTCGTTAAAAACATGCCTTGTATATAGCAATCCGTTTCCCATAGTCAAATGTTTATTCTGTGCATTACACTTCGTTCTCCCCCCCCTCCTTCAATAGTTGCGATGCTTAACGTCGTAGTTTATTTTAATAGGCCTAAAAATCACGTTGTTATGAGTTGAAAACTCACTTGCACATTCAAAGCCAGGCCTCTAAGTTTTCAAGTCGGCAATTCCCTTTGTCAATTCGAATCCAGCCAACCAAAACACTGCTTCAATTCCGTCAGCCAGTCAGAGCGCTCAAGCTACCCCGGTCGTCCGCGCTGTCATGGCCGACTTCCGGTAATGACAGCTCGGCCGATTTTGGTCTGTCTCTCCTCCTCCAAGCGTCCACCTCTTCCCCACTCACCCCCTCCGTCGCTCTCCTACAGGTCCGCGCTAACCCTCTACCTGCCTGCCAAGCAGAAGGCATAAAAACCCAAACCCAGAGACACTCGTTAGCACAGCACAGCTCAAGGATTCTCAAAGCTAGAGGTCGCTACGCCGGTCGGGAGTGGAGATGCCGCGGTCCGATTGTTGCCATGCCGGGCAAAGGTAGTAGTTCGTATCGTACTTAGTTTAATTTTAAAAGTTTATTTTTTGGACTTTACGTCAAAATTTATAGTTTAATTTTAACTAAACCTCGTAGCTTTAGAAAGTAAATTTATGGAGTGTCAAGCCAAACGGCATTTCGGACGTTGGCAGCCATAATTTAAGGGTTCACGGTCCCTTACTAAAAACCAGCTTTATTTCATCGTTTCTTTAAACGCAGTTTAATGTAAACAAAGGACGGTTTGATCTTCGTGGGGTTTCCATTGCTTAAACGCTCGGATCCACTTTATAGGTAGCCGCGGCTCTATAATTTAAGGAGTTGACTTATCAACAGCAACTCTGGGAGGTTTAATGCTTTGCAGTATACACGTAGAAACAAAACTGTAAAAACCAGGTCTACTATTATATATCAGCCGAGGCTGTTTGTAATTTAGAGGGCTCTTTTGCGAAATCCCCTTGTGCCTAACCAAACTCACTTTTTCTATTTTGAAATTGTTTTATGTGAACCTCGTGTTGGTTCTAGTGTCGAATTTAATGTAAATTCTCCCTGTATTTTATAACCTAAACTAGGTGTAAAGTTACCAAATGTATTTGTAGTGCGATATTTTTATTCATGTTTGTTTAAAATAAAAACCAGGAGTTTTTCTTAAACGTCCGTCAGTTTATTCGCTCGTTGTTCGCTAGACGTAAGAAATTAAGACAATTCTCTTAAACTTAGCTTAGCTAGCCTAATTTTCCCACCTTGGTGGCAGCGTTACCGCTTATTATTACAGTTAGCCTACAATATTAGGACATGTGTAGCTCCATTCCCTACGCCGGGACTGTAGCTGTTGTGCTTATTTGAAACAAAAAGTACCCAAAAGTAATAGTAAGAAGATCCAGTTACACCAGGCGAGCGGCGATGTTACAAGCACCTACCCCGTCGTAGCATCCGCCATTACAGGGGGCTTAAATAGCTCTTGAAGGTGTCATCAGGTGGGGTGTGGGGTCAGGGAAAAAACTGCGAGAAAGAAAGTGCACAGCAATTTATAGAATGTTATGTAATAAATTGATTTAGCTAAACACATCCCACAACATATTAAAGTAGGCCAAGTGACTTTCGTACAAGCATTTCATGAAATTGAAAATTGTAATAAAATTTTTAGAGGGGGGGAGGCAAAAAAATTCACCAACACCAACTCGTCACAAAATACGAATAGGCCGGCCTACTCGTATTTTGTGACAAGCCCCGGTGCACCAAATATGGAGTCATGATTTTTTTTTATATTGATAATGACCCTCCGCCCCCCCCCCCCTCCCCCCCCCCCCCCAAGGAAACCAACAGAATATAATCTGGCATCGAGAGAATCCAGGATTCAGGTCTTGCGTACGTATATTCCACAGTTATTTTTATATTGTACTATGTTAGTTTCTTAACACTTTTTATTTACTTATTTATGTTATACAAGCTGTCGGTTATAGTTTGCAGTTTCAAACACACAACCGTCTTTATCATTTATATATTTTTTTCTGTGCAACAAAACTTACTGTAATTTAAACCCACTCGAAAAGACTTCCCTGAACGTAGAAAATGGTTTCAAATCTCTGATTTCAATGCTCTTTCTGAAAGCAGAAAAGTTCGTCGGGAGCTTATTTGTTTCCATATTATTGTATTTTAAGCATTAATTAATAAATAACTGAGCACAGGATGCATGACACCGGACAAACTCTGTCACAAATGATCACGAAACAGAAGTGATTCTGAACAAAACAGTTGAAATTGGCAGTTTTTCATTATTTATTTATTTTAAGGAGACAGAATTTTATTTATTTATGGAAACGTGTTCGTGGCCTAAAGATACCATTTAAAACTAAACATTTGTTTCCTGGGCACTTTTTCACAGTTTACACCATTTTCTGCTGACGGATTTCCAAGCATTTTAGCATACGTTTGACTAAGCTGTTTGTAGTTCATCCTGCCAGCCGCTAGAGGGCCTCGAGAAAACCGCCTTAAGCGGCTCAGAGTAGCCAGAGATAATATAGCTAACGCACAGAGATGCGAATCGGACAATCATCCTTCATGCTAGAGCATGAGTCTGGATCGAGGCAGTGCGCATCCACGCCCTCATGCGGCTAGGCGGGTAAACTCCCGTGATGAAAGCAGTGTTTAGCTAGGTTTGGCTATCCGGTGATCATTACCGTCGTAAGCTGCCCTGAACTGATAGTATTATACAAAAAAAATTACGGGATAACTTAGCTTGCATATTTTTTCAGCCAAACACACTCCTTCCTTCGCATCAGAATAATGTAATAGAAGCATCTAGGCCGATTGCGGAAAAAAAATAAAATGATTATAGGTAAAAGAACTGATAAAGTTTAATTACCAATGCAGCATTAACGCCAGAGCAGTCAAAAAGGCGTTTAAAAATATATAGGCTATAAATTAATCTGTATTAAAACATAATGTTATTGGGAGGGGGGGGGGAGGTGGTCAAACAAAACCGTGAAACTAATTCGTTTTATTTAAAGGTTTCAATAACGAGTACGAAAGATAACTCAAAAAATTTCTTCATGCTCCAGTTTATTTACTTAAATATTAATTTACGATCCATTAATTTATTGTAGCAATCACTCCACCCTGCCCGTCCCAAAATAAAAATAATAAGATCTCTGCGGCGACAGTTAATGAAGCAGGATTTCAACCTTTCAAACAAATTTTATTTTAATAATTTATAAAGCTTTCAGCAAGAGACACTGCTTCATAGTGCCACTCCAAGACATGCTTCTAGTATCGTGAATTGAAAAACGGAAAAGATGTATTAGAGGGAAATTATTCATCCACAACCGAAAAAGTTCAGCAGATGATAGCGACATAAAAAAAAGTTGAACAAGACACTAAAAACAGTCGTAAAAAATCTTATAAATCAACATTGTAATTTGAAGACTTGGTTACAGTGCATTTTTTTTGTGAGTTACCGGTACATTATTATAAATATTTATTTAAATAAATAACTTTTAACCTAAACCAAATCTGTGAGTTGGAACTAGAAATTATCTTGCTTTTTAAACTTTTAAACTAACAAAAAATAGTACAACTGCTCCCCACCCCAAAAAAGAAAAGTTTTAAAACATTAAAAAGTATTTTCCAACCCCTCCCCCCCCCCCCCAACAAAAATAAAATTAATTATTGTAAGCTCATAAGCTCATTTAATTACTGTAATTAGTTTAAGGAGAAAATGCTGTCTTGTGATATGTTTAAAAATGTACGACGCATTTTTTATTATCCTGTGTCCTGTGTACGGTACTTTCATTTTTCAGAAATATGATTTCAAAATGGTAGGAAAGGAAGGAATCTTTCCTTTAGAATTTCTGCAATTCACCGCACTGCACCACGTGCTGTGTGTTGCTTTATGGGCGTTCAAACCTGACGTATCTCCGATTTGTTGGCCCTTACTGCTCCAAAAAGGCATAACGAAAAAGAAAAGCTTAACCTGTTATCGTTCTTCAGTAGGCCTACCCATTGTTTCTTGTTTCAATTGTTGTTTATCTCCATATGTCAATAATAATTGTCCATAATGATTTTAAGAGAACATTTATTACGGTGATATTTCCGAGCAAAGGAAAAGCAAATTGGGAACGAATGTTTACATAGATGTTTACCCGGCCAGGCGCTTGGAACGCTGCGTGCGTTTCCCGAAATGCACAGCGACGCGCGACCTTGCAAATTTAATACAGCAATTCGCATCTCTGTGCGTTAGCTATAGTATCTCTGGAGTAGCAGCTTCCCCTCCTTCTCATCATTCCTCCCTGGCTCTGCCTTTCTATGCAGAGGGTGCCACCATCTTGTTTCCGTCATATCGCTTTGAACCTTTCTTGTTCAGCAAATGCGGGGAGGCGGATAGGTTCTTACCGAAGGTAACTATTTTAGGATAGTTATCACCCAGTTTCACGATCTCAATCCTCCTTTAACAGTGGAACACGATGAAATTGCAACAATGATTTAGGACTGCGATGCAAAAGGAGGAGTGATAACGAATGTCATGCCTGCTCTGCATATCACTCCTGTTCTGGATATCATGCCTGCTTATGAATTAAAGCACATCACACTTCCTCCAGATGTTAAAAAGGACGTTACAGCCTTGATTAAAATTAAGAACAGCACCGTGAAGCGCTTGCTTTGCTTAAGCAAGAAAATATGCTTTCAGTTTATTTATTTATTTTTTCTTGTTGCGCGAAAGCATTATGACACTGAACTGTAAAGGTTATTTACGATTTAAAATTACAAACGACGCCAGAGCCCTGATTAAAATTTAGAACAGACCCGTGAAAAGCATTACAAATATGAACTTCGTTAAAAATATTTTCAATATTTTTAATTAATCTGTATAGGCTATACTATCGTTCCAGTAAATCACACATTTCTATCCGTGTTCACTTTAGGGTGCGTGAACACATTAGGTTCTGTTAAAATTGATCATGATGGATGCATATCTGTTTGTCCTATAGATGAAATTAAGTTACAGTACTAAAATGTAAATACGTATAAGCACGGAATGGCACATTCCCCATATTTCCCTGTTTTCCTCATCAGTCTCATCGGTGATAACTTTTCTTGGTGGATGGATCTCACCCTATCCGATTCCCGTTGTTTGCTCCTACGCCGTTCCTCTTCACCACACTCGTAACAAAGCCTAATGCTAGCCATTCTGACACAATGTCTGTCAAGTTTTTCATTATTTTTTATTAATTTTTTAATTAAATGTAGAGGTTTTCAATTTGAATTAAACCAAAGCAAAATTTATTACACATTTAGTGTATGTTTATTTATCTCTAATCGAGCCCATTTGGCTCTCTGTCCTATAATTACACGTTTATTGTCTTACCGTGTCACCGTTCACGTGTCCGAAAGCATCTATTATCGCACAACGACGAACAGGCCTAACCCACTTTGCCAACAAAGGTTCACCGGTTTAATTTCTGATTATTACTCGATTCCAAAGTACCCCGTCACTGTTCATACCGCGGAAACTCAACGCTGATATAGCCCCTTCAAACAACCTTTCTTAAAACATTTTTTAAGAGATGTTGTCTGAACTAGTCGTTGAGTTTGAACAGTGATGAGGAATAACAATGCTCTCAACAATGACATCTTTGTCGCATTTTCGACCTTCAGAGCAAAAGAACGTCAGCATGATTCATTCTTTGTTGTGTGCGTGCTTTACTATTGTTGTCAGACTGAGATCATGAAATTGGGTGATAAATAGGTTATCAGCCACTTTCCTTGGAGTGATACAACAATGGCTCGGCATCATGTTCCCCAACATTGTTATGTCTCCCTCCTCGTAAAGTGGCTGATAACCTATTCTAAAAACTAATTTTAATCAGTGTTAAAATTATCAATTCTTACTATCTGCAAAATACTTTCCATCAGTAATTCATACAAACTTTTTTCACATAGACGGTGGGTCAGTCTGAACCCTTCGCTGGAAAGAAAGTGTACACTGTTAGTTAACATAAAGGAACCCTTACAAAGAAAATACCTACCTATTTGTGGTTGTTGTTTCGTCTAGGGTTCCTTTGCTTCTCCTTAATGGTTGAACCTGCTTCCAGCCACTAGGTGTCTCCTCATGGTGCCCGCACTACTCGAGCCACTAGTATCTTGCACTTAATGGCTAATGAAGACATTCCTGTGGTTCCAAGAACATGCTGTCTAGGGGTGTGCCACAGCCGTATGCTCAGGACGCTGCCAGTGCTCTTAGTCCGTGCACCTTACTTCTGTGGTAATATCCATATAATTTGGACCTAACACATAGGCGGGTCCGTCTACCATTTAAGTGGAGTCATGGAGTCTTGTCTTTACAGAAATGTTGCCAATTTGGAGAAACAAGCTTGTTAAATAAATAAATACGAATGCAAACCTATTTACATTGCCTTTTGGACTTAAATGCCAGACTGCATGAGCGGAGAATCGAACACACGACCTTTAAAACCAAAGGCCATCCGTATTTATTTAACACTTACCGAGCCCATTTGGCTTTCTGTCCTGTATCTGGGAAGTGGTTAGTTTGATGTACCACATGCATGCTTCTACCAGTCATTGGAGCCGTTCATCCTCATCGACGCCCATGATGATGGTCCCAGTGCTATAAATATAACTGGTTTTGGAGTTTTGTCGGGTTTAGCGTGTGTTTGCTCTGAGATGAGCCGGTAAAGTTAGAGGGACTAACGGCAGCCACTTTCCAGACAAAGGGCACTGGCAGCGTCCTGCGCATACGGCTGTGGCACACCCCTAGAAAGCATGTTCTTGGTACCACAGGAATGTCTTCATTAGCCACTAAGTGAAAGATACTAGTGGCTCGAGTGGTGCGGGCACCATGAGGAGACACCTAGTGGCTGGAAGCAGGTTCAACCATTAAGGAAAAGCAAAGGAACCTCTAGAGGCATCTTCTCTAGAGATGCTGCAAGTTCACTTTGTTTCGCGGCTGATGCGAGTGCGACGAGAAACACTGCCTTTTGAATTAGATGTGGGATTGATGCTGAGTTGAGAGGTTCATACGGAGGAAGTGAAAGGCTCTGCAGCACTAACGGGAGATTCCATTTTGGCAACAGTTCCCTGGTCTTTGGTCTTGCGTTCTCGAAGGCTAGGACGAGTTCGATTATGCTGTTGTGGATGGTATGGGTGTGCGCAATGCAGGATAGGACCGAGTTGATAGCAGATCGGTATCTCATTATGGCGGTGGGAGAGAGGCCCATTGCGAACAGTTCTTTAAGGAAGGCTGAGATGCTGGTAACTTCTGGGTCTCATGGGTCATGGCTGTGACTTGTACCATTTTCGCCATTTGGTTTCATAGATTTTTACCGTGGACGGACGGTGGCACAACAACAATCTCTTTGACACAGTTGATGAAAAACCAGCATCTCTTTGATTTATTGTTAAAGTCTCCACCCGTTAAGATGCAGAAAGAATACCTGGGTTTGGTCCGTGTGTCCACCCCTTGTGTTATGTGAAGTTGCAGCTTATGGAAGTTTCACTGGTTTCTCTTTCTTCTGTTCTATGATGTCTATGAACCATGATGCTGCTGGCCACAAGGACCCTATTAGAATGACAGATCCCTTTCCGTCATTTGTTTTGTTCAAAACTAACTGAAGCAGGGAAAATGGTGGGAAAGTGTATGAGAAGATCCCTTTCAACGATATCGAGAGAGCATCTGTCGCCCAGGCCGTTGGGTCCGGGAATGAGAGACAAAGTTCAGAAGTTGCGTGTTGAAGCTGGTGGCGAAGAGGTCAACGATTTGGGTACCCCACTTCAGGAACTGTCTGGCAGTTTCCATGGTAGGTGTTTCGCTCCCTATCGAGAGTTCGTCTACCCAGATGTTGAGCTTCCTGGCGATGTTGTGAGGCAGAAGTGTCAGTTGGATTTAGGAGCAAAGGTCGAATATGAGGGAGGTCTCTTCCATGAAGGTCTTTGTGCGAGTCCCTACACCCCTCTTGACATAAGCCACTGCTGTCGAGTTGTCTGTCATGATACCGATTGTCCTCCCTTGAAGCTTCTTCTACTTCTCGATGGCGTATTTGACCGCTCGGAGCTCCAGTACGTTTATGTGGAGTGTCCTCCCCTCTTCGTTCCATACTCCTGATGTTTCTGTTCCGTTGATGTGTGCTCCCTAGCCTGCCGATACGGCGTCTGAGAAGAGAAGTAAATAGGATGTCGGTTCCTGGATTGGTACCCCTGTCTTTAGGTTTTCCTTATTTCTCCACCAGTTCAGATTTTCGATGGTGGAGTTGTCAAGTGGGATCCTATCTGCTCGGTCTTCCTGAAGTTACCACTCTTCCTTTCGAAACCAATGTAAGGGTTTCGCCTTCCATTGTCTGAGAGGTACCAGTTTTGCTTTGGGATTGATGGTGCCGATTATGGATGCTAATTCGAGAGCTGTCACTGTCCTTCGTTAACAGCTTGGAGGTGATGGATTGAGTCTTGTCTATCCTTTCTGGTGATGGGCAAACCAAGGACCGTTCGAGGTTGAACTATGCTCCTAAGAATACGATGATTTTTGCCGGTGTGATACTCGACTTCTTGATGTTCACCCCAGGGCCTAGTAAGTGAAAAAAGGCGAGGCACCTGCGGAGATGGGTTGTGCGTGTGGACGATGACTTGTGGTACACCAGCCAGTCGTCCAGGTAGGTGTGGGCTCGGATGCACTGCTCGTGAAGATGGGCGATAACCTGATGCAGGACTCTAGTGAAAACTTGGGGATGATGGGAAGCCCTAACGGTGAGAAAATGGCATGAGACTCCATTTGACCAGAACTTGAAGAGGTGATGTACTGAGGGATGGAGAGGAACGTGAAGTGTTCCATCTTGAAGTGTTCTTTTGAAAGGAGCTGGTTTAGTTTCCAGAAATTGAATATGAGCCGGGGTTCCCCCTCCTTTCTTTTTGAATACTCTCGCAGAACTCCAGAATCCTCGCGTGCTGGGAGTGGATGTGGCGATGGCCCCTTGGAGAGGAGTTTTATGACTTTGCATTGAAAAGCAGGATCCAGTGGTTTGCTGGTAATCCATTCTGGGGGGTGCAAAGGCAGACATGGCAGTGACTCGAACAGTGGAGCGTAACCTTCTTGGATGACTGACAGGATGAACATGTCCTTCGTTATTCTTTCTCTGTGTATCAGCGTGATGCCGGGCCTTCCCCCCACCTGCCAGTGAATGGGGAAAGGCTTGACCAGTTCATTGTCAATTATGAGCATAGAGTCTTCGAAGACCAATGTTTATGATCAAGGATTGCCATTGTTAACCAAGGATAAATTGGGACCAACCATTGTTATCCAAGGATTGAAACATGGTAAAAGTTTCCTGATACCATGGCAACTAGTGACCATGATTTTGAACAAGGTTTAATCAAGGGTAAATTGGGACCAACCACGGTTTAACCAAGGCTACCCATATTTAAGCATGGTTAACCGTGGTCCATTTTTGCTGGGGATTCTCCCCCGTCCAGATCCTCCTCCACGTTGGTATGATCCGTAGCCCTTGCCCTGGGTTGGAAAGAGGCTGGTTCTCGAAAGGGTGACTGTGAACGAGGCTTCTCCCGTAAGATTGCTTCTTTGATGATCCTCTATGTTGGCTGCTGCCTTGCTACTCGAAATACTGTTGAGGTCTCCTGAGGGATCGTCCATTGCGCTTCCCTCCCTCGTTGATGTCCTGAAGCAGTTTTTGTACGTTGAATCGTTTTGTCTTGTTTCGGAGTTCGGGGGCTAACATGTGGAGTTGACCGATTACACAATTCGGCGGAGTTGTACACCGGGAGAAGGCAAAGTTGTCCGGCGATGTCGACTGGCAGATCCGCAGTAGATTCCAGAACTGTGTCTCACTTGCAAAATGTCGTGTTAAGATTTAATTGTGAATGGCAGTTTGTAATGGAGTTCACCATTACATAGATGCAATAATTAGCCCCTCACCCTTTCTCCCCGTTCCGGGATGGTAGTTGCAGCTAAAAATAAAGTTGTTTAACTTGTTAGCACAGCCTCGTTGTTAATGTTATGTTAAAATCCCCACCCCTTCCCCGCAATTCCTGGTTGATTCATTGGAAATGAGATTTGGAAAATGGAGATAGTTGTAGTAGTCAACTGTTTGGATTGCTAATAGTTTTGCAGTACGTTGTTTTATGTACGGTTGCATCTAAGTTACTTGGATCCCACTCTTTAAATTTGGCGTGTAAGTTCAGTATGAATCCCAAAGAAGGTGCACTCCATTTTGGTTGTATACGGTCTTTTAGGCGTACACTATTACTGTTCTTCAGTTTTTAATAAAAATTGTAACGCATGTTCACTTTTTATTGCTGCGAACTTTATGACAACAAAATACTAGGGGCACCTGGTCAATTTTGGTTTCTATTGCCTAACCGAAATACAAATTACATGCAATTTACAGCATTAGTTCTTGTAATGCAATTTTCCCCTAGAGAAGAAGAGTAGGCTTTGCCTGCCAGCTCGGTAGTCATGTGTACATGCGTGACGCACTCCTCCTTAAAGCGTTGGCTGGAGACCGTGTCTCATCTTTCGTACCTTTCAATTGTTACGATGGTAACTCAAGATGGGATGTAGGGCGGGTACAGGTAATGTATATTTTCGGTTAAGCAATAGAAACCAAAATCGACCAGGTACCCCTGGTATTTTGATGTTCCTATGTGCTAACCAAAATATCATTATCTGCAATTTATAGCATTGCAGTAGACTTTGTCGCCGACGGCGGTGGGACCATCGTAACAAGTGTTCTAGATACGAGCTGGCTTCCCCAGAGTCAACAAACTCCAAGAACCTGAAGCGAAGGAAGAGCAATGAAGGATAAAAACTCCTAGCAGGCGTTGGGCTCCCTCGGGTCTCCGAGTGGACCTATCCAGTGCGACAAAACTGGTAAGGTAGGTAAAAGTGTTGCAACATTCGCTGTTGTCGAAAGACACAATACACATTATGGGTGAAAGAATAAGAAGAAACCAAAAAAATAAAAATGTCACGGGTGTCTTACAGGTTCAGAAGGGCGAAGGATGAAACAGCTATAACCATAAATAGCCGAGTTGAATCACCTTCGGTTTGAATGAAACTGGATGCTTGAGATGAACGTGTTTCTTGAAAGATGAACAATGAAGGAGTAAGACGCAACGACAGTTGAGACGAAGTGTAGGTTGGGCGATTCCGTAGCGGATGAGACATCAAGATGGTGATGGAAATCAAAATGTGACCATCGAACAGTAGAACGCATGTCGATTAGAAGCGTCCCAAGTGCACAAGGCGAAGGGTAGAGGACGACGAACGGCTTGCGAATGAATGGGGAGGCAAACGTCTTCTGATTCATGTCTGGTTATATGAAGGAGAACCTCGTGTACAATGTATAAAATGGGAGCATGGAACTAACTGAAAACGGCAAGGTAGTGAAGTGGCAAAAATTGAAGCTAAAGAGTTCATCAATGTCTGGGAAACCAGAGTCTCAAATGAGAGGCGAAGGAAGGGATGACTGACAAACGATTGTAATGCGGTCGTGAAGGAATCATGTGGCACGGAGAAGTCTAGAAAGATAGCGAAGGTCGTAGCCGCGTAAAACTAGCAGCATGGATGCAAAGGACGAAATTGTAGCACAGAAATCAGATAGTGGACTGCAGGACAGAGTTCGAGTCAGGAGTACAGTAGTTGAATGGCACCAGTTCTGTTCCGAGCAGCGAAGGACTGCAGGGGAGAACAGGGGTAAGATGTAGAGTTATCCGTTAAGCAAAGAAAGGGATCCGAGATGATGTTGTAATGGTTCACACAAGGTGGGTGCACAAGGCTTCAACCTTTAATACACAAGGCTCATGAATTAATGGTTGAAAGAAAATGTGGAGCCGGCTTCTCTGCGAAGGCAGACGAACAGGAGAATGCGAAGAAACGAATGGTTTTATTGGTGTATACGGAAGCCTAGAGCAACTCCCTCGCCTCGCGCACGACATGGAGCATAAAGCAGCTGATGAGTGTCGTTGTAGGATATATTTGAAAATTTCTGGAAGACGGGCAGGAACCGTGCGTTGTTATCGAATCGCCAAACTTGACATGCACTGAGGGGATGGACCGAAGGGGAGGCGGATGCCAAAGCCCCAGTTGCCATCAAGCGATCGATGGGGGCAGAGAGTTTTTAACTGCCATTGCTGCGCCACATGGTGAAGGCCCTGATGAAGGGGAAGGTATTGCAGGTTGCTATGCAATTCCGAACGGTACGGAAGACACATGGGAAGGTGTAACCAGTGGAGAGGATGTGGTTGCTGGCGTCACAGTGTGACAAGGGCCGTAGGGTTAGTGTGTGGCGTTACGAACGTGTTGAGGCGAACAACCATACAGAGCCCTGCGAGTTGTGGATAGAAAACAGTGCTGAAGACGCTAAGACAGGCTTGCTGGCAATGGCGAAAGAAAACGTATCTTGGAATTGGCAAAGATGAACTTAACCTGTTGCTCGCAGACTTGTTGTCAAGGGTGAGCTGTTCCAGACACAAGTTTGATGTTCATTGTACGAAGGGCAGCAGATTCTGTTGCGAGGGGACGGGCCGCAGACAATATAGATACATTGGTTAGATTGAGATGAGCAAGATCGTGAAGCGCTAATCACAGGCTACGAATGAATGCGGTTCGTAGGGTCGTTGCGATTAGTGATTATTGGAGTTACCGCTTTGCCCCAGCACCTGCGTCGATAGGGTGAACCATTCCGGCATCTCTTCTCACCCCACCTCTTCGACCCGTAAACACGGTCCAGAAACCTCGCCCCTTCTATCTTCGATTCCTCTGCAGCGATAGCAGCCAATGCGTCCTCCTTAGTGAAAATCTTCACCCCACTCGCCGGATCGAGCAGCTGCGGAATGAGGGGAGTTCCCGCTTTGCCTGAATCTGCAACCTCCTCCCGGCTCAAAATCTACACCCCAGTCACAGGGTCAAGCAGCTGCGGAATGAGGGGAGATGAATCTTCGGGACAGCACCCATATCGATTGGGGAAATCACTCCGGTATTGAGTCTCTGAGTGCATCTTCGAGCTATGGGTTAGATGCTAAGTCCTGCATAAGCAGCTTTTGCTTTATATATGAAAAGTTTTTCAATCGACCCTGCGTGACATCTCGAGGAAGTGCAGACCCGCGGGCTTGATGCGCAAACCGCTGGTCCTAGAGCAAAATAGCTCGGGATTTGTTCTCCGAGTGTGCCCTAAGCTGCCACCGACTTCAGTTGGCGATTAACTGTCCGTAACTCGGGAGCCGTAGGTTCTAGAGCGAGTGGGTCGGGATTGGGCTTCCCGAGTGCGCCCCATGCAGCCACCGAGTTCATTTTGCGATTAACCGGCCATAACTCGGGAACGGTAGGTCCTAGAACAAAACGGTTCGGAATCTGGTCTCCCTTAAACCCCAGACTTTGGTGACTCCATCACAAGGCTGCCGCCAAGTTTATTTTCTCACCCCATCACAAGGGTGCCGCCAAGTTCATTTTTTGTTTTCCCCCTTATCATCGGGTATCGAGCCGCTCCACCACCTCAAACAAATTAGTATACCCTTTATTAAAATAATACATTAGGGCCAAGCAATATTGCCCGCACAATACCTCGCCGGCCGCCTGTATCGTCCTCGGGTTCCAGACGATTTTCCTATTTCCGAGGTCACTGTAGAGTTCTGCTGGCGGTCGAAGTACAAGGCGCACGAACCCCCCCTTTAGGTAATACGCGGTCCAGTGAGTTCCATCCCCATCTCTCGAGTCCTGCAAGTTCAGTAAAGCGCATTCGGGCGCTCTGGGATGCGCGGGGAGAAGATCTCTCGAATAAACTCGTCTGAATGTGCGGATCCCCAACGTTTTAGCGTATCCGGCGAGGTCCAAGTTCGTTAAGGCCCTGTTCACGGGAACGCCGGCTTCAGATAAAATCCGCGACCACACCGTGAGACTTTTTTTTTCTTCTCAGTCCGCTGCCCGTCTTCAAAGCGGTTAGGGCTTCCATCTTGGCGTTGTGCCGCTTTATTCTTCGAGCTGTCTTGAGTTATTATTGGAGTCATTGAACGCCTTGGCTATTCCCGCCACTCCGCCTCCTACTGCTCCGAGAGCGGCGAGGATTGGGAGCAGTAGGGGAAGAAAGCCGCCTTTCCGGACTTGCGTACGAGAGATTTTAAGATTCAATCCCTAGCCCGTAGCTCGAGCCTTTCGAATTATTTCGACTGCTGCGATTTGGTGACCGGTGACAGTTGGACAGCCGAACGCTCGGTGTTTTTCCGGCCTTGATTTGTCGAAGCATGCCTTCTGGGAAACCAATAACTGGAGGGGGGTTGGGGAATACATAATTAATGTACTTTTTATTTATCTTTTTTCCCCCCAATCAGGTCACGACTTCGACTTTGCTCCTGTCCAACTTGAGGGTCATAAGCCGGTTGCTGATAACCAAGATGTAGCATCGAGTGCTGGCCGGTACTTGAGCTCCAAATTTAAATCTCGGAGTCGCGTCGATCACGCTCGATTTAAGCCTCTCGTTCTGTTTTGAGCAGTCTATGCAGATCAGGGAAAAGATCTTACCGAAACATCGAAAGCGGGTCCCGTTAACGGCTCCCCATAATACTGCTTCCTAAAGTGGAACAAGTCTTGATACACGTTCGAGATGTTTCCACTGGCAAAATCTACATTCATGTCGAGAAAGGGATATCGCTCCGAGTTCAGAGTTTACGTGCGCGTCCGTTAGACTGCAGTGATCGAAGATAGCCGGATTTTTTTTCTGATCCGTTTCCCTCGCAGTCTGGAACCCGATTATTACGTATCTCGGCTTCTCGATAGACCTCGTCGTGATCAATCTCCAAGTACAGCTAGTCGTGGTGGGCAAATCGAGCATGTCCGAGTACCAGTGTCTGAAACCATGGGTACGCTGATTCCGGCATCCACTAGCCTGTACAGCCTGTTCTTCTGCGCGTCAGAAGGGGTTACGTGGAGAAGGCACCAGGACACTTGCTCTAGAACTATCTTTCCTGAGGCCACTCCGATGGCTCGAAAGATGGCATTCGTGTCCGCAGCCCGCATTAGAATCAACGATTGCTGAACCCTGTAAATCGCCTTCGTGTAATCTTCGAAGAATCCCAGGAGATGGGAGAGGGGAATGGTATAAGCGAAGGATCCTTTCGGGGAGTGGGCGCTTAGAAGGACGTCTCTCTTGTGTTTGAAGACGGTATTCGTTCCATCGTCGGCCGTACTGGCGCTGGCACCATCCAGGAACCATCCCCTATTCGCGACTTGAGCTTGGTCTTGCGGGCCGTAGGAGTCGATTCCCTTAATGGTCCTGGCAAATCCCGGGTGATTGATCTCGTCTACGGTCTTGTCCCCTATCTGGAACTTGATGTTCGAGAAGAGGTAGGTTATCGCGTTGTTTACGAGGGCTATCTTGTCAGTGACCGCGTAAGCCGACCCATCGCTCGCTTTTACCAGGGCACCCTTCACGTACAGGGTCAGGGAAGAAGCTGTTTTCGCGGCTGGTCCGAGGGCCTGGTGATTCTTTGTTCAGGATCAGGGGGTCGCCCTTGCCGAGTAGGGAGCAACCATTGCGGAGTAGTCACGTCAGCAGGGTGGTTGACTGGCCGAGGAGGCTGTGGGGTTTGCAGTCCCTGTCTCGAAGAGTGAAGCCAAACCCGGTCTTCAGGCCTCTGTTTATGACGGGAGCATCAGCGGACTGCGATGGCTTGTAGAGGAAGCAGTCCTCACCGTTTCTTCTACCGTTTTTAAAAGCGATGCCAGCGGGGTGGTTGGATCGTCGCCTGTGTCATCCGTGAAGTGGATTCTCTTCTTGAACGTAGGTGGGGTCAGAGACGAAAGTGGAACTTGTGCCGGCAGGTCCGGGGGCACACTTCCCGTGGGAGATCTCGGCGCGGCGGGCAGAGATGCGGTCTTTCGTTTCTTGGCCATGTAGGGCGAGGACTGGGGGGCCACGCTTGTGGCTTTCGTGGCTGGCGGTTGAGGCTCTCCAATCTTGGGTGCAGGCGAGTCGGTCGGAAGACATGCATGATGGCGGCGGTATCAGGTTGTCTTTCGTTTTCCCATGAACAGCTTCATGGTCCAGACGGTGGACTTCACTGCGGGTGACGCTGCGGCCCCTGCGGGAAGAGCTCGACGAAAGGTCCAGTGGTGAGTTGGGAGCCGGCGGCGGGTCGCAGACGGCTGCAGCTTGTCAGAAATTTTTCTTCGCTTTACGGTAGTTTTCTTTCGCCTGTTGGAATTCCAGTCGGAGTGACGAAAGATCCAACGGCGTGGCGGGAGGAGTGGGGACTCGTCTTGAGCGGCGTCAACGAAAGTAGCAGAAAGGATCGACCTGTCGGCAGCGTGGTCCAGACCTGAGACCCAGCGGTGACTGAGGACGAAAGCAAGAGCGGGAGCATAAGGGCGAGCGGCAGTTGAAGTGGAGGCTTTGGGTGCGGCGGCCATCTTCGGAGAATCCAAATTCCTAGGAAAGGAGGGGAACCACAGAGCGAGGTGACGCGTAGGAACCCCTGGAGGAAAATGAATGCCGGAAGCGTCCACGCTCTTGCTTTTATAAGGGAGGGCTGCGCCACGCAGGTGCATTGGGGCATGCAAGCAGGCGGCTGCGCAACCAAGAAACCTCCCGGGGAACATCACATCAAGGACAATGTAATGCTAAATTAACAGGTTAAGATGTTTTGGCAAATAAGAAACAATTACTGCCAATTTCAAGTGTTGTGAAACAATGCAGTCGCTTTTTGCATACAGCAAATCACGCTCGTGGTAGCAGAGCTATCCAGATGCAGTGTTGAATTTGTTCGCTTATACTTCAATGTTTGAATTATATTTTTATATTGACAAATTGCTCTACAAGATAGAAAGGAAAATTTAGAAAATACATTAAAATATTATAATAGTATATCAGTAAAAACACCGTTATTCATCTTACTGTGAAACACTACAACGATTGAAAAATGTCACACGAGACTCACAAAAACGCACACTTTCACAACGAAGATAGTCCACTAACTGCAAATTTTCAACTACTAACTGTAGTCGTCATCAATCGCAATGGATTCAAGGCATCTTAAATGGAATCCATTGCGAATCCATTGCGATTAAGATGCACGAAAACAGGCAGATCCCGCTTATGAATGTGCAAGGCCCATCGCTTTCTAATGTTACACACCTGATTGGGAAGACTTGCGAGGGAAGCTCGAAGTTGAATGGAAGATTGCGTGTAAAGAACGGCCCGAGTGATACAGTGGGCAAGGGTGAACCAATCGACTGAATATAGCAGGCAGCGGCAGTTTCGAATTCGAACAGTGTATTGGACCGAAATACGAAATGTAAACAAGAGTTCAAACTTACCCCTTAAGGTGCCTGATGATGACTACAGTTAGTAGTTGAAAATTTGCAGTTAGTGGACTATCTTCGTTGTGAAAGTGTGCGTTTTTGTGAGTCTTGTGTGACATTTTTCAATAATAGTATATCTCGTTTGGCCGAGTAATTGTAATCTTTCGAACCCAATTATATGCGTAGTATCTTCATCTTTACTTTTAAATTAGTGTTATTGCTATCAGCATAAATCTATTTAACCAAAATCGTAGTTTTGTTTGTTTGTGTGTCCGAATTGGGAATCTCAATAATCCTTATTCTATTGAAGTCCATAGTGGGAATCCCTGAGGCTTGGGTGATGGGTAACTGGTAACGGCGGTGTTTAATTTGTAAGGACCTTCAACCATAATTGGCAGATGTAGTGACGTCACAGTATTTTCACGAAAACGGAAAATCACAACAATGCTCTATAAAACCGGCCATATACGAGGAGGGATGTGGAGTCGTCACTTGTGTGCTCCACAATGGCCGCCTTCAATTTAAGTTCATGTCTTTACGTTAACCATACCCAGATACCCCTTTAACTACCAATAGGCTGTCCCATCAATTGTATATAGTATTATGTTACATCACATGACTTCCTGTTAACTCTGTATAAATACTACACCTTACAGGGAGTAAAACTGTCTTATCAGCTGTAGCCTACACTCTGGTAGTCCGTGTTGTTTCCTGTACCATTGGTGCCCACACTGGGCTTAGGTGTGTCCAAGCCAAGGACATCACAGTTGGCGACGAGGACGGTACCATTGGTAATCGTTTAAATTTAAGCTTAAACTGATAGATCTTCAACCACATCTTTGCTCCATATTTGTGGTAAGGTGCAAATTTTTTTTCATTTTGGCAATGAAAATTAGTGCTCTGAATTCCTATCAGAGTTTAAACTTTTTCAAACAGCGTTATTTTGTCGTGGTAGTGAATTGTGGTACGAAAATGATAATAGTTAAATTTAGTACCTTAACAACTATAACCGAAGTGGGCAATTGGATTTATTATGGTTAATTTTACCTTGGCAGTGTTCTAGAGCGACGCACGGGCGTGTCCGCACAGGCAGTATTATAAACCTGAAGGCCCGAAAAATGCGCAGCTAAATTAACCGTATTAAATTCGATTGTGCCATTGCCCATAATCGGGCTGGTGTGTACCGGTGTAAAATTTAACACCGTAGGTTTATGCTTAAACTTAGTGAAATCTGGTCTGTGCTGAGGCTCGGGCCAGAAGTGTTGTTTTCGTAAAACGTTGCAATATGGTGAACGTACAAACATTTTTTTAAAGCCTAGTCACTTTAAATTTAACTTGTAGGCAGTTAATTTACAACACTACAGTCAAGCTTGATTTATTTATGTGTTTAAATAAGTGACCGGTAGTCTTGAGTGCCCAGTTTAAACCTTGCAAGTTAAACAGGATTGTAATTAAATTGAATTAAATTTAATTTTGTAAGGCTTATGCCAAAGACAGGTGTCGGTAGCAAAACACCTGAAACTGATAAAAGTAGCAGTGAAAGTGAAGCTGAAAATAATTCAGTAGCAAACGCAAGTGTTAATGAAACTAGTTATAATTTAACTTTAAATTTGAATCTAGTAATAGTCAAGACGACGTCATCATGGGTTCGTCTAAAACCGCTGGTTTATTTTCGGAATTCGATTGCGATCCGATACATGGGAAAAATACTCCAACCGAATTAGTTACTATTTTAAAGCTAAAGAAATACCAGCAACCAAGCAAGTAAATTTTCTAATGGCGATAGGCCAGAAAATGTCTGACAGGATATTGAATATAATTTCACCTGATTTGCCCGACTCGTTAACTTTTGACGAACTCGGTAAAATAGTATTAGACGACATCGGGCTAGTGCCCTCCGTGGTATCTGAGCACGTTAAATTCTTTAGAAGGTCGCAAAAATCAGATGAGAGTATCGGGGAATATTTAGCTGCATTAAACCTAATGACGAAGTATTGTGACTTCGCTAAAATTAAAGATATTAACAGCGAAATGATCTGAAGTCATTCAACGAGAGGTGTTGAAGCAGACTCTGGATTTAAAAGCTACAACATCTTTAGCTTTATCCTTAGAATCTGCTGAAACAGATCAAAGCGTTTTGAGAGGCTATTCTAGAGCTGTTAATTACGTAGCTAAAAAATCTAGCAAACCACCAAGTAGGCCTAAATCCAACAAGGATTTTATTTGCTATTGCTGCGGCAAATCTAGCCACGTGAAAACACGCTGTAAATATCGCGAATATACTTGTGGCAGATGCCACACTGTCGGCCATTTAAAAGCCGTATGCAGAAAAGCTAGCCATTCGAACAGAACTTCAAAAACACTCGACCACTCTAAAGCAAGTTCTAGCACAAATTTTAAGGCTAGGCCAAAGTCTAAACAAAAGTATAGCTACAAAAAACACGTTAAACTAGAACGCGATAGCGAAAGTGATAGTGAAGAAGGGCAGGATGTTGTCGCCGAAAATTCAGAGTCTGGTTCCGGGTCTGATAGCGATTCAGACGACTATTTTGTGCAGAAAAACAATACTCTTGGACTGAGACGGCTGCGGACCAGATTTCAATTCCCCTTATAACCAACAAAATAGTAGTAGTAGTTAATGCTATGAAAATTCATAAATGGAAAATGCCAGTCTGCCTAAATAGTGTCAAGCTAGAAATGGAACTTGACTCCGGGGCAGACGCATCTGTCGCAAATCTGGAGGCTTTTCTTTAATGATTTAAGTGCTGCTAATAAAAATGTATTATTTACCTGGTGTCATTAGTGGGCACTGTCTTGTTATGACGTTTTATTATGTCTTATGTAAGGGTTCTTCTTTATTGTCTTGCCAGTTGTATTTCCTGTTTATTTAGCCAATGGGCTCTTGACTTGTCATGGCTCGTGCCTCCTTTCACGCATGTGCAGTTTTTTATGTGTGAAATGTTTTGTGTTAATAAAAATCACTTGGACTTCAGCTTCAGAGCTGAAAACATCTCTTGCTTTCCATGCCTACTTATTGATGCGTTTATAAGGGTTTGAGGCCTATTTTTGAGGCCTTCTTGCAGGCCTATTGCCAGGCCTATTTTCGAGATCCTTTGCAGGCCTATTTTAAGGCCTACATGCTATTCTTTTTAGGCTCATGAATTCTAGCCTACCTTGAATGAGTTCGTTTGCCTTTAACTAACAGGGTTTATTACTTCATTTATCTGGTGTTTAGCAGTGTTCATTGGTGAGTATTAGCTTCAACATAATAAACCTGACTTGGTAGCTGCAAGTCAATTAGGTGTCTAGGAGCTCATTGGGTTGTGCCGGTCATACAACCTAATGTCCACCTTGGCCCCTGAGGTTGCTATTACAAGCAACTGGTGGCGCAGCTCACTGAGAACGAGGACCTGGAGGAGTGGTATACAGGCAACCTCAGGACTTAGTTTTAAGATAGTTCTAAGTTGACTCTTGTAGCTCCAACCTTCCTTAGGGTTCCCCTGGTTTGCTAGGTTTTCTGTCGCTCTCCCCAGTTAGCTACTTTCGTCATGGTGCCGAAACCCGGGAATTCAAATTCTTTAAGGTTAGGTCTTTAGCGAAAAACTGGGTTTCAGGTTTGTTAAGTCTTAAACACTGCTAGACGCCAGAGAAAAAACCCTAGTATTTCTGACGAAAAGTTAGCAAGGCAAATATTGTATTGTAAAAGGCATTGAAATTCGAGGCATAGGCTCAAAACGACAAACGTTTTTTCTGCTTAAAAGAAATATGCAAACTTGAGAAAAAAATTATAAAAAACTTGGAAGTAAAAGCAACAAAACGAATTATTTTATTCATTAATGACCAATAATCATGGCTGCTGCTTCAATGGATCTCGGGAAAGCAAAACGAAGTCGCAACGTTCGTAAAACTACAATTAACCGTATTTCCTTGAAAATAACTCAGGACATAATTGCGGACGACTGTAATGAATTTGAAATCAGGCTTAGGCAACTCGAAGCAAAAGAAGCAGCCATCTATCCTATTTTTTCAAGAATAGAAGAGCTTAGTGAAGTCACAGATCTTGAAACTGAACTAGAAGATCACGAAAATTGCATCGAGTCAATTATTGCTACAAAAGTCAGAGCAAATCGTTTTTTATCAGCCGCAAAATCACAAGCTAGACCGTCATCAGCTGCGTCAGGGTCTACGTCATCACAAGTTGGTAAACGAAACAACCTAAAACTGCCCAAATTCCAGTTACGCAAATTCGACGGTTCGATCCAAGATTGGGAGCGTTTTTGGGACCAGTTTGCGTCGGGGATAGATTCAAATGCAAATATCAGCAAGGTTGACAAATTTAACTATCTTCAGGGTTACTTGCAAAATGACGCAGCACGTACAATTCAAGGATTAAAACTTACAGAATCCAACTACGATATAGCAGTGGATTTGCTAAAAGCAAAATACGGCAAGTCAGAAATTCTTGTAGACGCTCACATAAATAGTTTGTTGAAAACTGCAAATGTCAAAATGACTAAAGACGGTCACGATTTGCGTAGACTTCTCGAAGAAACTCAGATGCACATACGTTCACTGGAATCACTAGGAACTGACGTCACCGCTATGGGAGCCATGTTGTGTCCAATAATTTTACGGGCCATCCCTTCTTCAATCCTTACCGAATGGAACAGGAAGCCTCACAGCAAAGAAATGTTGATGTCGACTTACTCTTAAACTTCATCCAAACTGAACTGGAAAATATTGAGCAAGTTTTCCGCATTTCTAGCGAAAAAACTGAAGCAATTCGCAAACCTGATGTAAACAAACTCGAAAGCCATGGAAGCTCTTCTTCAGCGTCCCTGGTAACAATGCAAAAAGGGAAGCAATTCACGAGGAAGAAGACATTTTGTTTCTTTTGCGACAATACCCTACATCACTCAGCCGAATGCCAAAAAGCAGTCTCCAATAAAGAACGTGTTCAAGCCTTGAACAGAAATAAAAGATGTTTGAATTGTTTGGCAAAGCGACACGTGACTAACGCCTGCGACTTTGTTATAGTATGCCGTCTGTATAAAAAATCGCATCACACTTTTCTGTGTCCAGAAAGAGAAACAAGAGACGCTAACAGGCCAAAGCAAGCATCAAAATCCATTGTGGCATCCGCAAGTTGTGATTCAAGTTCTTCTCGCAACTCTGTAAACAACATGTCGATTCTTCAAGCAATGCGTGTGTGGATTTGCCCCAATGGGAAGCGTCATCAAGTCGTTATGCTCGTGGACGGAGGATCAGAACGTTCCTTTGTTGCTAAAGAAGTGGTAGAAAAACTAGATTTACCAGTACTGCAAGGAACTAGAATTGCTGTAAACTCGTTTGGAGGAAACAAAACTACGCAAGTTAATTATCGTGTCCCGATCACACTTGTTGGTGTCAACGGAGCACAGCTGCAATTAGAAGCTTTACAAGTTGACGAAATTTGTAGTGGCTTGAACTTGTGGGAGTCGGGACAAATAGAAAATTTCCTTAGAAGCAAGCGTACACAGACTTGGACATATTTGATGGGTCCAGGCGTGTCGGTCACAGTAGATGTGTTGATAGGAGCAGATGTATACTGGCGAGTGATGACTGGTCACATGAAGAGGCTAACATCGTATCTTATGGCAACAGAAAGCATCTTTGGGTGGCTACTTCAAGGCAGCACCTACACATACAATCAAACTACAACAATGGTATCTCTACTCTCTTTTTCTGACTCTTCTACAATGGAAAAACTTGACGCCCAATTGTCAACAATATGGGAGTTGGATCACACTGGAACAATGGCTACGGAAGAGAAGTCATCCTTGACTCTGCAAGATGTCGAAGTGTTGAACAAATTTCAAGAAACAACAGTATTTGAAAATGGTCGTTATTCCGTTGAAATTCCATGGGCAGAAAATAAACACGAATTGTGCAACAATTTTGCATTAACAAAAGAGCGTTTGAAACGTTTTCTATTCAGTCTTCAGAAAGAACCGGACAAACTAGAGAGATATTGCAAGGGGATATATGAGTATCTTGACAATGGACATGCAGAAGAAGTGTCTATGGAAGTCAACAATGGAAACTCGGTTTACTACATGCCACACCATCCCATTATTAAAGAGGATCGAAAGACGACTAAACTACGAATCGTGTTTGACGCATCTTCTCACAGCAACAATGGTCTTTCACTAAACCAGTGTCAGTATGCGGGACCGAACTTAAATCCTTTAATAATGGATCTACTTCTTCGTTTCAGGGCGTATAAGGTCGCAATATCAAGCGATGTTGAAAAGGCTTTCCTGCAGGTGAAGCTACAACCACAAGATCGCGATGCAACTCGGTTTCTGTGGACGGATGAAATATGGACAAAGGATTATGAGCCGAAACTCAAAGTTTTCCGGATGACTCGGGTCCTTTTTGGGATGAAGGCAAGCCCTTCTTATTAGCCGCAACGATTCGTCTGCATACGCAAATTCATCCGAATTCTAATCACGAAATAAAACGCATACAGTAATAGATCAGAATACTTATGTCGATGACATGCTAGCAGGAAGTTCTTCAACTAGAAAATCGTTGGCAATCTCAGAAGAAGCCAATAATTTAATGGCTCAAGGAGGAATGTTGTTGAAGAAGTGGGCCACTAACGACAGCAATTTACGTCAAGAATGGGAGAAAAAAATGATTTTGTCGACGGAAGAACCAGTCGAACTTTTGAAAGTTCTAGGGTTGATGTGGGATCCTATTTCGGACTCTCTTTCCTTGAAATCTTCTTCAGTTTTGGAGGCTGTACCTGGAAGTTCTGCTTCAAAACGTGGTATTTTTGAAATCTTAGCTCGAGTATTTGACCCACTAGGGTTCATTTCCCCAAAAACTATTGTCGTCAAGATATTACTTCAGGACTTGTGGCGTCTAAAGATTGGATGGGATGATCAAATTCCAGAGCAATTTATCGAGTCTTGGGAATCTTGGAAGAAAGATCTTTCAGCTTTGAAGCAACTTTGTATACCGTGATGGTATCAAACAACCGAAGGGTCAAGTTCAAGCTGGCAGCTTCATTTATTTTGTGATGCCTCTCCAAAGGCGTATGGAACAGTTGCATACCTACGATGTGAAAATGAAAACAGTGTCTGTATTTCGTCTTTGATTACGTCAAAAGCTAGAGTAGCCCCACTGGATTTAGTTAGTATACCTCGTTTGGAATTGTTAGCTTGTTTACTGGCTGCAAGATTGGCTTCGTCAATTAAGAAAGCTTGAGAGAAGCAGGAAGTCACTACCATTTTTTGGTCCGATTCTAAAGTAGCTCTAGAATGGATTGCAGGGACCCCTGCAAAATGGAAACTATTTGTAGGGAGAAGAGTTCAAGAAGTTCAAGCCTTGACGTTTTCAGATTCCTGGTTTTACTGCAGTAGTAAAGACAACCCAGCTGATGTTATAACTAGAGGCCAATCACTCAGTAAGTTGGTTAATAGTCAATCATGGTGAAAGGGTCCTGAGTGGCTAATTCAAGATCGTTCAAAGTGGCCAATTTCATGTCCAGAAGCGGACTCAGCATCACAGACATCAATTTTACAAGAGCAAGCAACAGCAGTTGTAAATTTGTCAATCGCTTGTAAGGCAATGCTTGATACGTCACGGTTTTCGTCTTGGAACAAACTTATTGGAATAACTGCTTGGATCCTTCGATTTATAAAGAACTGCAGAAAAGCGGAAATAGTCAGTTTTCCATTTTTGTTGGCCAGGGAACGTGAAGATGCAGAAGTCTACATCTCAATGGTTTCAAGTCATTCAAAAGGAGTGCTTTCCACATGATCATAGATCCCTGTATGAAGAATCCAGCATTGATAGGAAATCTCGTCTTTTAAAGTTTAATCCGTTTTTGGATAATGATGGCCTTATTCGTATGAAAGGACGCTTGGAGTTTGCAAGGATCAAGGAAGAACTGAAGCATCCTATCATTCTTCAGTCCCATAGGCTGGTAGAGTTGTTCATATTGGACCAACATGAGCGAGTTCTACATGGAGGCATTCAATCAACACTAATACAAGTCCGGAAAAAGGCGTGGATTATTCGGGGTAGGCAAGTAGTACGAAGAGCCTTGCATAGCTGCCTCATATGTCGGAAGTGGGAAGCGAAACCTGCAACAATGATTGAGGCACCCCTGCCACCTGCACGAATTCAGCAGTCGGAGCCGTTCCAGGTGACAGGATTGGATTTTGCGGGACCTCTCTGGGTCCGGTCCACCTCGGGGAAGCAAAAATGTTATATTTGTTTGTTCACCTGTGCAGTAACCAGAGCCGATCCACTAGAGTTGGTTTCTTCGCAAGGCATCAAGCCCTTCTTGCTAGCCTTTCGTCGTTTTATTGCCAGAAGAGGTTGTTGTAAAATTATTTATAGCGACAATGCCAAAACGTTTCAGCAGACGGACCATCTCCTCCGTGAAGCATGGGGTCTGACTTCAACTTTAAAGGTGCAGAATCAAGCTGCTCATGAAGGAATTGAATGGCGGTTCATAGCGCCTCAAGCTGCGTGGTGGAGAGGCTTTTATGAGAGGATGGTTGGCTCCGTGAAGAGGCACCTTGAGGCGAACACTTGGCTCATCTTTGCTCGATTCTGAGGAACTCTGTACCATTCTCGCGGAGGTTGAGACCACCATCAACTGCAGGCTTCTTGTTGCACTCTCTGAAGATTCAAATGATGAAGAATATATCACTCCTTCTCATTTTTTACTTGGAAGATCGGGTTGTGTTTTGTCAGAAGTCTTTCCCTGTATTTCTGCAATGCCTACAAAGGATTCTCTTAGGAACCGATGGGCCTTCAGGAAACGTCTATTGGACAATTTTTGGAAAAAATGGAGCCAGGAATATCTTCTTCAGCTTCGGACTGCTCATGTCTTGAAGATACCTCGTAACGAAAGCATAATCAAGGTTAATCAAGGAGAGAGGCGTTCCTGGGTTGCATGTGTGAATGAGATTGACAAAGTTAGAGGTGCAGACAGTATTGCTGGTCACTGGAAGACTCAATATGAGGAACTTTTTTCTGGTGGTCGTGATGCTAATTCTGTCAGTTGGCGCGACATGCTTGGGGAAAATTGGAGTGGGGATGACCAATTTATTGAGTTTTCCACATGTGATGTTAAAAATGCTATTGACTCCCTAGCTGTTGGGAAGGCAGCAGGTGCTGATGGTATTAATGCTGAGCTGTTCAGAATGTTTTGCCCACGTACTGTGCAATGGTTTACTTCTTTTGTTAATGAATGTATTAAGCATACCTTTTTACCGGACCAGCTTATTAATACAGTAATTAGCCCTGTGGTCAAGAATAAGGCTGGTAATTTGGGTTCTTCTGATAATTACAGAGGGATTGCCGTGGCGACGTCCTTCTCAAAGATTATCAAGTTGTTACTGATCAAAAGACTTAAGCCTTTTCTAGCTACTGAAGTGGCTCAGTTTGGGTTCAAGCAAGCTCACTCCACTACTGACGCAACCTTTGTTTACAAAGAGTCTGTTCGGTACTACCTGGACAGAGAAAGCAAAGTGTATTCTGCCTCACTGGATCTGTCTAAAGCCTTTGATCGGGTCGACTTTGATAAACTCTTGGCTAAGCTTGCTGGTAGAGGGGCACCAGCCCACATGGTAAATTTTATTGCCTTTTGGTATTTGAATCAATCCGCTGTTGTTAAGTGGGACGGCCACTTGTCTGAGCCATTTACTGTTCGTAGGGGTGTGAGACAGGGGGGGGGGCTCCTTTCGCCTGCCCTGTTTACATTGTACATTGATGATCTTTTGGGTGATCTGGGCTTGGCCTTGCCTGGTTGCTGGATTGGAGGATTGAACGTTAATTGCATTGCCTATGCAGATGACCTTATTATCTTTGCTCCCTCTCGAGCTGGACTACAATCACTGCTTGACATTTGCACTGAGTGGGCTGCCGGCAATTCTATGCTTTTTAATGTTAGAAAGTGTTTCTTTATTGCTCATGGATGTGCTAGAGGTGACATTGTTGCACCTGTCTCCATTAGTGGAACTGAACTGTCACGAGTGTTTGATTTTAAATATCTTGGACATATCATCACTGATTCTCTTCATGATGATTTGGATATTCAGCGTTGCCAGCGTAGTTTTTTGAGATCCTTTAACAGTTTGTACAGCAAGTTTAAGAATGTTGATGTGCATGTGTTCGCAAAGCTGTTCTCATCATGTTGTGCTCTGTATGGTGATCTGCTGTGGTTGAGGTATACCAGGAAAGCTCTTGGCACTCTTAAGACGTTTTATCATAACAGTGTTAAGAGATTTCTTGGAGTCCCTCGTTTTTCGCTTAGCCATGCCAGTTGTATTGCAGCAGGAGTGTCACCGTTTGAGGTCGTGTTGGGTGGGCACTTCGTGCAGTGGTATCGAAATCTGCTTACGCATGATAACAGACTTGTTGCCACAGTTATGACATCTTCGGTGGGAAGGGTTGGTCGGCTGGAAGATCGATATCGTACTACTTTAGACGAGCTCATGCTCAATACTGCAGACTTGGGTGTCTTCTCAAGGACAGATCTCAAACGCTACTTGGATTGGTTCACTAGGAATTATTACAGTTTACTGTGATTTTCTCCAGTCAAACGTTTCTTGTTCTGTGTTTTTGTATTTTTTTTGTGCTGTTGTATATCCTCAACTGGATGAAATAAAGTTTATTATTATATTATTATTATTAATGATATTGTTTTGCTCAAGGACGAACGAGTTCCCAGAGGACAATGGAAGATGGCAAGAGTAGCAGAACTGACGGAAGGTCGTGATGCCAAAGTTCGCTCGGTTATGTTACAAATGAGTAACGGCAGTTTCCTTCGTCGAGCCATTCAAAAAATCTGCCCATTAGAAATTAGGGTCCTACTACGTCATTTGTTCACAGGTTTGGCACTATTCACATTTAGAAGTGTCAAATTTTGTGTTCAAACAAACATACATTCACATCATAACAATGAAGCATACTCGTTGAGGTACACGTTACCAGTTAGACTAGCTTTCACAGACACTTAGTTCATATGAAGCAAATCTTTAGCTAGTTATGTTCATATTCAATTTTTCAAACCCCTTCACAATCTTCGGTCCTGGCCAGTACCAACCTATGCTGTTGAGGAAAGGCTTGTCAGGCACATTTTTCGTCCTCTCCGGTGGAGTCCGATGGCAGAGGCACAGGTTTCACCCGTTAAATTCTTCACGATGAGGGCTGTGTCTCCTAATGCGCCTCCACCAGTCCAAATTGAAGGGGTTTCTGACATGGGCATCCGTCCATGTCATTTCAATGCCTGTCGAAGTCTTGGTCAGGCTGCATTTCCAAGCATCCCCTATCGTATCATGAAGATGACAGACTCTTCGGTTTTGCTGAACTGATGCCAAGTTTGAAGCAATACTCGTCTGGAGCTCAAGAAAGGGTTCTTATCTCGCAAGTTATCGTGGTGCTAGAAACTGCTCAGAAAGCAAGTCGGCAAGAGTCTCGGCTTGGTTGAGATTTTAAAGAAATCAGTTCTCGTTTGAAGATTTTCGTCATGAAGTGTTTCAAGTATAAGGATTGCCTTCCGGAAGATAACCAAGATTTGCTCCCAATTGAACTTCAGATCTTCTGTGGGGCCGGAATATGTCGCAAATCTGGAGACTTTTCTTTAATGATTTAAGTGCTGCTAATAAAAATGTATTATTTACCTGGTGTCATTAGTGGGCACTGTCTTGTTATGACGTTTTATTATGTCTTATGTAAGGGTTCTTCTTTATTGTTTTGCAGTTGTATTTCCTGTTTATTTAGCCAATGGGCTCTTGACTTGTCATGGCTCGTGCCTCCTTTCACGCATGTGCAGTTTTTTATGTGTGAAATGTTTTGTGTTAATAAAAATCACTTGGACTTCAGCTTCAGAGCTGAAAACATCTTTTGCTTTCCTTGCCTACTTATTGATGCGTTCATAAGGGTTTGAGGCCTATTTTTGAGGCCTTCTTGCAGGCCTATTGCCAGGCCTATTTTCAAGATCCTTTTGCAGGCCTATTTTAAGGCCTACATGCTATTCTTTTTAGGCCTATGAATTCTAGCCTACCTTGAATGAGTTCGTTTGCCTTTAACTAACAGGGTTTATTACTTGTTTCAGCATTTATCTGGTGTTTAGCAGTGTTCATTGGTGAGTATTAGCTTCAACATAATAAACCTGACTTGGTAGCTGCAAGTCAATTAGGTATCCAGGAGCTCATTGGGTTGTGCCGGTCATACGACCTTATGTCGGCCTTGGCCCCCTGAGGTTGCTGTTACAAGCAACTGGTGGCGCAGCCCACTGAGAACGAGGACCTGGAGGAGTGGTATACAGGCAACATCAGGACTTAGTTTTAAGATAGTTCTAAGTTGACTCTTGTAGATTCAACCTTCCTTAGGGCTCCCCTGGTTTGCTAGGTTTTCTGTCGCTCTCCCCTGTTAGCTAATTTCGTCAGCATCCATTATCCCTATTGAGTGGCATCAAAAATAAGTGCAGACTGTCCTTTAAAACTAAGTCCGTACTCGATACACTCATACACTGACGGAATTGAGAACACGATTTACACTGTAAGTCTGAAGGTTGAAGTCAAAGGTCAAATCGAACATTTGGATGCTTTAGTTTCAAAATTATATAAACCTGCATTAATGGGAAAGGATTGGCTTTCTATTTTTCGAGTTAATTTCCATCCATTTTACGACCTAAAAACGAAAGTGAAACCTAAGAAAAGAGTAAAGAAAATTAAAACTAGAATTACACCAGTTGACACTTCCGAAATAGTGACGAGTTTCCCAGAGCTATTTTCTGAAGGCATGGGTAAGTTTAAGAATTTTAAAGCCAAAATCCATTTAAAACCTGAAGCCAAGCCTGTGTACTGTCGTGCAAGACCAGTTCCGTAAGCACTCAAAGAAAAGGTTAACCAAGAAATTCGTAGATTGGTTTGTCTTGGAATTCTAGAGCCTGTGGAAACCTCTCAGTGGTCTACACCGATCGTCATAGTTCACAAACCGAATGGCCAAATCCGGGTGATAGGTGATTATAAAACCACCGTGAACCCTCCACTGGAAGTCGACCACTATTCGGTTCCCACGGCCGCAGAATTATTTAGTGATTTAGCAGGCAGTGACACTTTTTCCCTTATTGATCTGAAGGATGCATTTCTGCAAATTGAAAAATGCAGATAAAGAGTAACAAGAAGCTTTAACAATTGTAAGGAAATTAATAATGGCTTAATTAATATTCATAACAGAAACAATACAATTAATTAATTGGATGCATATTTGCATAATATCATACATTTATTAAATTGCATGAGCTGACTATTTATTCGGATAGATCAAAACGACTCCAGATAACAATTATAATTGGGAGTCCTTCTTCAAAGACGACCGAGGGGCGGCAAGATCATTTGAGACTGAACAAGTGTAATTATACCTATTGTTACAAAGGAGTTAAAAGGATGGCATTACCAGCTGACATTATTTACGATAGTTTCGTAGAACCTAAATGACTTTCGAGAAGTAGATTTAATTACGATAAGATCGTCACTCATGATCGATCACTTCGTGGAATAACAATAAGTCCCTCCCACACAGCATGGCAGCATATACCATCAAAGTGCCGCGCACGGGGAACAATTAATGAACCCGAATGCAACAATGGAATGATTGACAGGCGGAGAGGTCCCAATTGGCGATAAGGGCCCGAGCTGTCCAAATGTTACTATATTTAGCATTTCAATAATAAATCAATACTACAATGGATCGATCATGGCCGATAACGCCACAGTATTTAAACCGAACCTCGGAATGCGTGATATCATCCGATCACCAGCCGCACAACAGTTGTTAACTAGTTCACGCCAGTCAAATTCCAAAGGCCGCGATCCAGAAGTACGCCAGGCAGATTTCCGTGCCGGGTTAGCGACGGGGCTTCGCCGCCTAGCCGAGCCGTGGGCCCATGGCCGCACTCAAGCTTCTATTATACAGCTAAGTATTCTGATTCATTAGCAATATAGCTAAGATTGTTTATGCTTAAATAGTACCAATCCGTACGCTACTAAATTAACCCGAGTTTCCCTTAATTTAACTCGGAGAATATAATAATGATTAGGTTTACCGCTCGACTTAATCCGTAATGCCATTTGTTCAACTCATTGCCGATAATTGTAATCATACAATCAAATCATAACAAATCTGTCATTGATTTAATTGGCCACATTGTGGGGTCAATATTGTGTACAGCGGAGTGTTGATTAAAGGCCCAGTATAATTGGATGTTTGCTTATATTTAGCCTACCTATTTTATATTTAATAGTGTTTTATACAATTGTTTGCCCTTATGCCATCCTAGACGATAATGTTTATTCTGGTCAAATGGTCACTGGAATCGAACATTACAATGGAGTCGTCTAAGTGATTCAATTCTCCCAAATGCCCGAAAAGAAAAATAATACTAATAATTTAAGAGCATTCAGTTCTATTTCCGTACTTTACAGTCTTTAAAAAGCTGAAATTTTAGCGTTAAAGTTCGGGTCTGATTTTTTGTCCTGATAGTCAACAACGATAGTTGGTTTGTTTGTAAACAGAATTTTAACAATCAAAAGTACGGGAAAATTTGGTAGCCTATTTACGAAAATAGCGCTGGTTAAGCTTTGTTGGAAAATAACATTGTTGATTTTGCTTGTATCTTGCAATTGTTTATGAAAATAGTTGGTTGACATGTTCAATGCTATGAAATATGTTCAAGTGTTATCTTGTGTGCATTTACAGTGTATTTGCTTTAAATTTTCCACAATAAGAGGAAATTTTGGTTAAATATGGGTTGGTTAAACTTATAGGCCTAAATTTAGTTCAGTGCATTTGGTTTATTAGTCACTACAGTGCTAATTTTGTATGAAATTGATCGTAGTTGCTCTTAAAATAACCACCGTCAAATTATTGCCGACTTCAGGTGTTAAAATTTGGGAAAATTTCCTTATTTTCCATTTTAAAAGGAAAATTCACCATTTTGGCGCAAATTTGTAGAAAATTTTACAAAATTTTCAAAGTGCTTAAAACTTAAGACTTGTGCTACAAATTAAGTTTAAATTTACTTTAAGCTTAAATATTTGCTTGAAATCTAGTTAAAATCTAGTAAAATCTAGTTAAATAATGCCTAGAACTAGAAGTAATCGTGCTAGAGCCACAGTTCAAGTCTCTTCGAGAGGCAGGCAAAGTAGAAGGCCAGTAAATCGCCAAGATTTTGTGGAATTTACAGATGCTTCAGTCAGTACTACTAATTTAGACAATACTAATACTACTTAAAATGAATCGGAGTATTCTGATACCATCGAATTATATTTGCAGTAAATTTGCCTCCTGCCAAACGAGTTCAATCTCGCTCAGCTAATCGCTCTGCTCAAAATTAGGGTAACGCTAAAGATCGAACTAGATCTAGATCTCCACGTAATAAACGTGCAAACCAAGTACCTTTAAATTCCCAAGTACCACTTAGTACCCAGGTACATAATCAGTACATAATCAAGTGTCACCAAATGATCAGGTGCACGCTAACCGAAATGCGCCATTCAGCCATAATTTGCCACCAAATCAAAATATTTCATTAAATCATAAAGTGCCACCAAATCAAACTACGCCACTAACCCAAACAGTGCCGTTCAATTTAGTTAACGCCACAGCACAATCGGGTAACGCCAATCTTAACACCAACTATGCCTACCTTGCAAATGCAAACAAGCGCTCAAAAACCGCTTAATATTCAAGTGCCAATAAATTCGCAAATATAGAATCATTCCCATGTTCCTATTACCCCAAATGTAGTGATAAATCTCCAAATTTCAAATGGAAATCGAACACCGCTAACTTTTACCCCAAATCAGAGTAGCGGACAACAGGGTAATGTAATGGATGAAGCTCACCTTCAAAAGATTTTAGATCATACTTTAGCAGTATGCTTGCAATCAAATAGTGATAATCTTAAGGCAGTAAATGATAATCATTTAGAAGTGCTGAAAACTATTACCGAATCAACTCAAACTAGAGATTCACAAACTAAGTCTAGACTATGGGAAGAATTACGAGCAGCCAAGAAGGCTATCCTTCCTTTTGCAGGGGATGACTCATTAGACATTTTCGCTTTTGCATTAATAGTCGAAAATTTGCGAACATTAGATCCTTCATTACAGGATTCAGAACTAGTTACAGCTGCATGTAGTAAATGAACAGGTCCAGTTGCAATTTATTTAGCCATGAATCCGCATATAGCCACTTCCCGAAATTGGGACAGCTTTAAAGAAATTTTAATCGATAGATTTGGTTGCAGAGGTGAAATCGTCACACCTACGTCGTTCCACACTGCACGACTCAAACAGGGAGAAACTATCGAACTTTTCGCTGCCAAGCTAGAGAAATGGCTTCACAACTTTGGAGAATTAAACCTTCCGATTCGGATACACAGCGAGCTTTTAAACAATTAGCTAAGGATGATGGTATGCGTTCAGTATTTTTACACGCCATGCCACGAGAAATTGAAACTCATGTAACATCACAAATGCATACTACGTTCAGGGATACGTATAATTCAGCCATTTATAAACGTTCAGTTTTAGCTGGATTCCAAGGCGATGAAAATGATCGTAACTCAGATAAATCAGGCACTAAACAACTTTCTAATACGGAAGTTAACAATTTAGCTTTTGGTACAATGCTAGATAAAATGAATTCCTTAGAGAAAGGCATAACTAAACTTAGCAACGCTAAATCTAAAAATGTTTAAGCTAAAGTTAGCGCAGTTAACACTAACGTAAACCAAGGTAAAATCTGCTACCGTTGTTCAGCCCCAGGACATTTAAAACGAGAATGTCGTACAAAAGATGAAAATTTACACACAGTCCGACAACGTTGGGACAAAACTAAACAAGAAGGAGCATTTCCAACAAATAAATCTAACAACAAAAACGGTCGCGGAGGTAACCGTTACAGGGGAAATAACCGTGGTAAACGCGGAAATTATTATTTTTTTTTTTATTGTTTTGACAATAGGGATTCTATTCAGTTCAACAGGAAAAATAACCCTTACGCATTCCAAACTAACACTGGCAATAACGGTAACAATGGTTACAATAATGGGCAACAAAATCAAAATTCCGGTAATAATAATAATAATTACGGGAAGAACCAAAACCAAAAAAGAAATCAGAATCAAAATCAAAACCAAAATCAGCAACGGCAAAATAACAACGGCCAAAACCATGTTTCACAACACGCTACAGACGTAAACGAGGGTAATGACTCATGTCAAAATGGTTGCAATTCAAAAAACGAGTTAGTAGTCTGAATATGAACAGGGATTCAGAACTAAACTTAAATCAGTCAGAACAGAGCAATATGACGATCAAAATCCACACGTCAGCTCAGTTCAAGCTCAAACTCCTGTTAATCAAACTAATGAGGCAAATAATACTCATTCTTTAAACGTAAAATGCGTTTCATTATTTTCAGAAGAAGTTGCAAATAAATTAATGCTAGAGTTATACTCAAACGTCGAATGGCACCAGCAAAAACTTGCTTTGCCAGATCGCACGTTAGCTTTACCACGTTTAGCGTCATATTTTGGCAAAATTCCATCAAAATATGTTGCGAGGTCTATAGAGAGTAACAAAAATTTCCTAAATGAATTTACAAATGCTTTAAACATAGTTAACGGTAAATACGATTTAACCTGTGACTCAGTAATAGTAACTCTATTCGAGGATGGATTCTACAAATTTTCATTCAGAATTAAACCCAGTTAATACTAAAAAGCCGATAGTTATTACTTTATTAGGTCACGAACGCACAGTTCAGTTTAAACATTCAGATGATTCATTCTATAAAGAATGCCTTCAGGCACCTCTATTGGTATTTCACCAACAACGCAAAAAGATTGGAAAATTAGAATTCCAACAGTTGTAGGTACTTTTGAACCTACAATTTGCTTAACGTTTTGAGACAGCAAAAATGTAGCCGACCCAAATGCGTCACCAGCGAAACACTCATCGTTGGGAGAGCGAGGAAACTTGCTCACGAGGATTTCCGCTCAACCGGGCAACAGATGGTACGAGCAGCACCATCTAGCGTCCGAGGTTGATACTAGCCACGAGTCGGAGCAGCAAAGAGAGGCACCGCTCGACTCGGAGCAAACAGCGCCTAACGCTGATAACATTCAAGTGAACACAGTTTTAAATAAAACTAAGGTTAAATATTCACGTCCACACTTAGTGTTTGACGTTGGTAATAGGCCAGAAATCTGTTTATTAGACACAGGTTCTTCACTTTCGTTAATTACGGATACAGCAGCGCAACGCATGCTTAAGGATTTTAGAGTTAAATGCCATTCAATTCCGATGACCACACCAGTCAACTTGGTTGGGGTCGGAAATCGTCAGATTAAAACTGATAAGAAAATAGTAACAACAATAGAAAAGTGTAAATTTTTCTAGAAATCAAGAATTTATTATCGTTCCTGATGGTTCTTTTGGTAACATTTCAGTACTATTGGGATACAATTTCATGTCAAATAAATCAGATTCGTTAGCATTAAATTGCCCAGATAACGTCTTAACTATAGGCAATTTAAAATTTCAAATGTCGTCTACACCAGCATTAGCTCATGTAGCCTATAACCAAAATAAGGAAATAATAAACAGGGAATTTTATAAACCCAATCACATTTATGAATGCCGAAATTCAATGCTAATTTTTTTTTATAATAAAAAGAAAAACGTCTCAAACTTGCCGCCACCGCACACCAGGCACCAGCAAGTTTGCTATTCTCGCTATTTTCAATATCGTGTATTTTGATGTATATATTTTCAAATTTCTTTAGGCATAAAGCCACCCAGCTTAGTTGTGTATTAGGAGGGGCTGCTAAAGCACTTAACCTCACATATATGAACTACAGTACTTGACGTTTTTATTCTGGGCTACAATGACGATTATAGATGACTATGAAAACTTTGACTATATTTTTGTCTGCGGCTGCAAATAACACTTTATTCTAAAAATGCGTTTTAACATTGTAAACGTGAACCGCCAAAAAACTTTCGTTTTACTAAAGGAACAGAATTTTTTTTCTTGAGCGCCCAAATGCCTCGATTGTATAAATTTTGCCAGTTTTTAAATAATGGACAGAATCGGTCAAACTTCACCATTTAATAGCCTGCAATAATACCTACATCTTGAGGAAGCCCAAAGTCGAAAATTCCATCTAGAAGATTCACAATCAACATTTGAAAATCGTCCAAAACCAACCTTAGCGCTCCTTCATCATGGCCGCCATTATTGAAAACTTGTATCTATGTATTTCGATTTTATTATTTCGATTTTAGGGCAAAAAGCCCACAAACACTAGCTTAGTTGTGAACTAGGAGGGGCTTCCATTTATGGTACTTAACCTCACATACGTGTGGATACGGTCAACCATTTTTAAGTGTGATATATTTTATTGTGTTTGAACGATCGCAAGCCTTATGACAAATTTCCACAACAATCAATTTTGTCTTTTAACTTTAACGTTAAACATCCAACTTAACTTAATACGTTATAGCATTCAACTAAGCTAGATTATTTAACCATATTTTTTTAACCTTTTATATATTCTTTTGCCCTCAGAAATGCTACCATTAGTCTGAAGTAATTCGACATCGGCTGAAGTAATTCGAAACTCCATGTACACCCGGGAAACCGGGGGCATTACAAGCACCTAAGCCGTCGTAGCGTCCGCCGTTACAACTGGTTGCAGTGGTGAGATGAACAGGTGCTGTCCCCGTCAAGCGTTTGCCCCCTGCCATACTGCAAACCCAAAAACTTAGAAAAGGATGCAAGCCATTTCCAACTAGACGTTTGTGGTCCAGTCAATATGGCCACGAAGTAGATGCCTGTGACAACGTTACAAAAAGTCACGAAGCAGATGTCGTACTAAAGCAAAAAAATTGTACATACACCGCCCAGCAGCTCCAATAACTGCCGGCGCCAGGAAGCAACAGTTGCCGCTTCCAGTGAGGCACCCCAGCCGTGAGATGTCTCCCCTAAACCCGATGCTGTTGGAGAAGCCGTCCGTTTAAGAAAACAAGCGCTCCGTTCAGCCAAGCCGTGGATTTTGTGTGTGCCCACCAAGGTCCCAGTGGATTTGACCGCCAGTGACGATTGACTCCAAAAATCAGTGCCGGACTTCCAGTGCTACGGTGGAAACGGAAGGACAGACTGACCGTACAGTGATTGTACAAAGTTGGGTAAGTGTACATGAGACATGCTTAGAGGCCGCTCAGCCAAGTGTTGTAGTTGATAGCATTTATGCAATTTAGCTATTCATATACCATAGTGCTAGGGGTCTTGAAAGTGTATTTTTTGTGTGCAATCTTACTGGATTTGGGAGAGAAGTTTTTTAAGTAATTTGCTCTGCTCAAAATTAACGTTAAATTTTATGCTGCTGCATTTAATTTTTGTTTCATTCCTAAAAGCTTTATTTTCAAACCACGTTAAACCTAAAAATGTCAGAAATGGATGAGTTAGAAGAAATCATTCGTGATTTACAAAACAAGGATTTAAAGAAAGCTTGTTTAAAACTCGGCTTTACAGTTAGCGATTCTAGAGCCGAGTCACAGAAAATCTTACGAGCAGCCCTCGAAGATGGTAAATTGGATTTAGTTGAACTTTCCGATACACTAGCTAACGCTATTGAAAGGAGAGAAGCTGCCATTTTCGCAAAAAAGGAATTAGCAGCTAAAGAAAATGAACTCTTTCTTAAAGCCGAAGAACTTAAATTAAGAGCACTCGAAGTAGCAGACGCAGACAAACGTTGTGCGCATGAACTAGTCCTAAGGGACCAAGAAGCCCAAATTAGTGATCGTGACAAACTTGTCAACATCATGCTTTTGGAACAATTTTATAAAGCGTGTCCAACCCACCTCAGAAAGTGGATCCCTAATCAAATTAAATTAGGGACTTTGGCTGAAGCGGCCCAGTTATGTGATCAATTCACTACTCGTAATAAGCAGATTTCCAGTGATGCTTCTCGACCTGTTAAGGAAATTCTACAGCTGCTACGACAGCACAAGGTTCTAAACCTTCCAATAATCACCGTGGAAACCAAAATCATAACCACAATCGGGCGGCTAAACCGCCGAGATGAAAACTGACTCCACTAGTGGGGACTCAGCCACCAACACTTACTCAAACCGTGAGTTCGACAAACCTCGCCTTATAGGCGATGGCACGTGCTTCTATTGCAAAAAAATTGGACATAGATGCCAGGATTGTCGTATCCGAATGGGTGACGAAAAAGCAGCCGCAGCAGCAGATTGTAATTTTATCAGTCATGCCCCACCGGAAGTTGTTTTTTCAAAACACATTCACGAATGGTACGTAAACGGCCAAAAATGCCATTGTTTTACGTGATACTGGTTCCACGCACGATGTAATCGCTCGCGAGCTCATAAAACCCGACCAGTTTACTGGCGAGTACACGTATTGTCATAATGCTTTAACCGATAAGACGACAGCGCATGCTATTGCCTTAATTGAAGTACGGACCCCCCTACGGAGCTATTCAAACAGAAGCTCTCGTATCTGACCACGTAGGCCCCACTTCAAAATGTTGCTAGGGGTGCCAATTCAAACTGTGTTAGAGGATAAAGGACTGGTTTCCCTCCCCACTTACGTGAACGCAGTCACCCGTGTGCAGGCACGCGCCAGCGATCAGTTCCCTCTCTTACGCCCTAATTACCGTGAGAGCCAGACTGATAGTGAGAAGTCAGATAGCGACTCGATTGAGGTTACTCCAAGAGCAATGACGGAAGGTTTTGTCAGCCCCAAACAAGACGTTTTGGATGAGGCGATTTTAGGCCCTCAAACTGAGCAGTTTACCCAATTTCTCAACATTGCTAAAACCGAGTTTTTAAAACTCCAGCGTGATATGCCCAACTTCACAATTATGTTGGAAGTATGCTGAGCTCCCTGAAAGCCAGCAGGACGAAAACAAGTTGTTTTTCGTTGATCACGATTTGCTTTTCCGCAAACATTTTCTCCCTGAGGGAAGGCCGCTAATAAACAGGCAACTAGTTCTTCCCCAGGAATGTAGAAATTTGGTTCTAAGCACTGCACATGCTAATGCGTGGGCCGGGCCATCTTGGGCGTTCCAAAATAAAAGAAAGAGTGCTTACAAATTTTTACTGGCCCAAATGTTTTAGCGACATTGAGCAATTTGCCTTGAATTGTCTTACCTGCCAGAAAAACGGTAAATCTGGACAGAAGTTTGTTGCCCCTATGGTGCTTGTGCCCATGGATGGGGAGCCCTTTAATCGTTTCATTATTGATATTGTTGGCCCCATCAGACCCTCTAGTAGAGGTAGTTTTAAATACATTCTATCTCTCCTTGATCTGGCAACAAAGTTTCCCGAGGCCGTGTCCCTAAAAGAGGCCAATAACCAAAGTGTAGTAGACACCCTCCTCAGCATCTTTTCGAGGTTAGGCTTCCCCTCTGAATTACAGTCAGATTTCACCCTTCATATCTGCCCTCACCACTTTATTCCTTGAAAAGTGCGGAATTAAATGTATTAATTCAAGTGTGAATCATCCACAGTCCAACAGCGTGGAGCGATTCCACCGAACCCTCAAAGCAGTACTGAGAGCGGTTTGTCACGAGCATCCCCTAGACTTGGAACGATGCCTCCCTGGTGCAATGTTTGCACTCCGTACTGCTCCACACGAGAGTACTGGATTTTCACCTGCTGAAATGGTGTATGGCCGAAATTTGAAAGGCCCTCTCGAGCTTATTAAAAGCCAATGGGTTGAACCCGACGTCCACCCATCCGTCCTTGAGTATATCCTGGATTTGCTTCAGAAATTCAAATACTCACGGGGAACTCTCACAAGAAAATATTGTGAAGAGCCAGCTGAAAAATAAAACCTATTACGACCGTAAGGCAGTTGAACGTAAGTTCAAGGAAGGCGATAGGGTTCTAGTCCTTAAACCTGACCGAGCCAATAAATTAGAAATTTATTGGGATGGATCCTGTGATGTTTGTAAAGGCTCACCATCGAAAAAACACTTCGTTTTGCAAACGAACAATTTTTTTTTTCTCGGAGCGCCCAAATGCCTCGATTATGTAAATCTCGCCGTTTTCTCAATTGTGGAGTCGTCACTTGTGTGCTCCACAATGGCAGCCATCAATTTCATGTCAATATGTTAACCCTACCAAGATACCCCTTTAACTACTAATAGGCTCTTCTATAATTATATATTGTATTAAGTTGCATCACATGACTTCCTGTTATAATTGTATTTAAAGAGAAGTAAACAGGAAGTTCGCTGTCTTATCAGCTGTAGCCTACACTCTGGTAGTCCGTGTGTTTATTACCATTGGTGCCCACGCTGGGCTAAGGTGTGTCCCCGCCTAGGACATTACAGTTGGCGACGAGTCCGGTACCTTTGGTAATCTTTAAAAACTTAAGCTTAACTGATAGGTCTTCAACCACATCTTTGCTCCATATTTGTGGTAAGTTGCAAATTTTTTTCATTTTGGCAATGAAAATTAGTGCTCTGAATTCCTATCAGAGTTTAAACTTTTTCAAACAGTGTTATTTTGACGTGGTAGTGCTGTGTGGTACGAAATGATAATAGTTAAATTTAGTACCTTAACAACTAGAACCGAAGTGGGCAATTGGATTTATTATGGTTAATTTTACCTTGGCAGTGTTCTAGAGCGACGCACTGGCGTGTCCGCACAGGCAGTACTATAAACCTGAAGGTTCGAAAAATGCGCTGCTAAATTAACCCTTGTAAATTCGATTGTGCCATTGCCCATATTCGGGCTAGTGTGTGCCGGTGTAAAATTTAACACCGTAGGTTTATGCTCAAACTTAGTGAAATCTGGTCTGTGCTGAGGCTTAGGCCAGAAGTGTTGTTTTGTAAAACGTTGCAAATGGTGAACGTAAAACATTTTTTCAAAGCCTAGTCCCTTTAAATTTAACTTGTAGGCAGTTAATTTATACAACTAGGTAGGCTACAGTCAAGCTTGATTTATCTCTGTGTTTAAATAAGTGACCGGTAGTCTTGAGTGCTCCAGTTTAATCCTTGCATGTTAAACAGGATTGTAATTAAATTTAATTTAATTTAATTTTGTAGGCTTATGCCAAAGACAGGTGTCGGTAGCAAACCACCTGTAACTGCTAAAGTTAGCAGTGAAAGTGAAACTGAAAATAATTCAGTAGTGAACGCAAGCGTTAATGAAGCTAGTTCTAATTTAATTCTAAATTTTGAATCTAGTGATAGTGAAGACGACGTCAACATGGGTTCGTCTAAAACCGCTGGTTTATTTTCGGAATTCGATTGCGAGTCTGACACATGGGAGAAATACTCCAGCCGAATTCGTTACTTTTTTTTAGCTAAAGAAATACCAGCAACCAAGCAAGTTAATTTTCTAATGGCATCTGTGGGCCAGAAAATGTTTGATAGAATTCTGAATATCCTCTCACCTGATTTGCCCGACTCATTAACATTTGATGAGCTCGTTAAAAAAGTTTTAGACGACATTGAGCCAGTGCCCTCAGTGGTATCTGAGCGTGTTAAATTCTTTAGAAGATCGCAAAAATCAGATGAGAGTATCGGGGAATATTTAGCTGCCTTAAAGCTAATGACGAAGTATTGTGACTTCGCAAAAATTAAAGACATTAACAGCGAAATGATTAGGGATCGCCTAATTGGGGGGATCCAATCAGAAGTCATTCAACGCGAGTTGTTGAAGCAGACTCTGGATTTAAAGGCTACAACATCCTTAGCTTTATCCTTAGAATCTGCTGAAACAGACCAAAGCGTTTTGAGAAGCCATTCTAGAGCTGTTAACTACGTAGCTAAAAAATCGGGCAAAACATCAAGTAGGCCTAAATCCACTAAGGATTTCATTTGCTATTGTTGCGGCAAAAATGGCCACGTGAAAACACGTTGTAAATATCGAGACTATACATGTGGCCGTTGCCACACTGTCGGCCATTTAAAAGCCGTGTGCCGAAAAGCTAGTCATTCGAGTAGAACTTTAAAATCACTCGACCACCCTAAAGCAAGTTCTAGCACAAATTTTAAGTCTAGGCCGAACACAAAACAAAAGTATAGCTACAAAAAACGCGTCAACAAACTCGAACGCGATAGCGAAAGTGATAGTGAAGAAGGCCAGGATGTTGAAGCCGAAAATTCAGAGTCTGGTTCCGGGTCTGATAACGATTCAGACAATGACTATCTTGTACTGAAAAATAATACTCTTGGACTGAGTCAGGCTGCGGACCAGATTTCAATTCCCCTACAAACCAACAAAATAATAGTAGTAGTTAATTCTATGAAAATCCATAAATGGAAAATGCCAGTCTGCCTAAATGGTGTCAAGCTAGAAATGGAACTTGATTCCGGGGCAGATGCATCCATTATCCCTATTGAGTGGCATCAAAAATATTTTGCGGACTGTCCTTTAAAACTCAGTCCGTACTCGATACACTCATACACTGACGGAATTGAGAACACGATTTACACTGTAAGTCTGAAGGTTGAAGTTCAAGGTCAAATCGAACATTTGGATGCTTTAGTTTCAAAATTATATAAACCTGCATTAATGGGAAAGGATTGGCTTTCTATTTTTCGAGTTAATTTCCATCCTTTTTACGACCTACAAACGAAAGTGAAACCTAAGAAAAGTGTTAAGAAATTTAAAACTGGCAAGTTTTCAGCCAGTTTATTAATGTTTAATTTTTTGCTTAATCATGTACATCTTCAGTTCTTTATTTTTGTAAAACAGCTTTCAAAAATAGTGTTTAGTTTTTCCTCGAAAGCGAAAAATTATGTATCTTTCTTTAAAAATAGGTAGTGCACTAAAAAATACATCTTGCCTTCGTAATCATGATTTTATTTCCAGCTAGGCTTAGATTATTTTTTTTTTCTGTTTTTTTTTTTCGCTCGCTGCATTGTGGAGTCGTCACTTGTGTGCTCCACAATGGCAGCCATCAATTTCATGTCAATATGTTAACCCTACCAAGATACCCCTTTAACTACTAATAGGCTCTTCTATAATTATATATTGTATTAAGTTGCATCACATGACTTCCTGTTATAATTGTATTTAAAGAGAAGTAAACAGGAAGTTCGCTGTCTTATCAGCTGTAGCCTACACTCTGGTAGTCCGTGTGTTTATTACCATTGGTGCCCACGCTGGGCTAAGGTGTGTCCCCGCCTAGGACATCACATCAATAATGGACCAAATCGGCCAAACTCTTCGACATTTAATAGCCAGTTCTAATATATGCCTCTTGGGGAAGCCCAAATCCAAACTTTCCATCCAGAAGATCCTCAAATCCACATTTGAAAATCATCCAAAACCAACCGCAGCGCTCCTTCATCATGGCCGCCATTATTGAAGACTTGCATCTTTGTATTTCGATTTTAGTGTTTCTACTTTAGGGCAAAAAGCCCACAGACCTTAGCTTAGTGTGTATTAGGAGGGGCTTCCTCTACGAAGGTACTTAACCTCACATACATATACAGACAGCAATTTCTAGTGTGATATTTTTTATTGTGTTTTAATACGATCGCAAGCCTTATGAAAAATTTCCACTTAGATCAACCATTGCCCTTTAACTTAAAAGTTAAACCTCCAAATTAACTTCATGCGTTTTAGCACAGCTCACAGATCTCTCAAGCTAGAAGGGTCACGCCAGTCGGGTGTGGAGACGTCACGTCCGTGGGATGCCATGCCGGGCAAAATGGCAGTGGTTCGTATGTTTGTAGTTAGCTTTTGAAAATTTAATTTAGGACCCCCCAAGTCTAAATTCATAGTTTAAAACTTATTTTAAACTCTCTAGCTTAGAGGAAATTATGGTGGTGACGCCTTAAGCGGCATATTAAGTTCTCTAACCCCATAACGTCAGAGTGGTTCTCTTACTAAAAACCAAAACTTTTCTTATTTGTTTTAAATCTAACTTTAATCCAAATAACTGACGGTTTGATCTTTGTGTGGGATTCATTGGTTATTCACTCCAGACGTACTTTATACGTAGCCGCGGCTTTTATAATTTGAGGAGTTGACTTCTAAACAGCAACTCTGGGAGGTTTAAGGCTCTGTTTTATCACTTAGAAACTAAACTGTGAAACAGTTGATCATTCATGCGTGTTTGAAACATACTGTTTATTAGACTGTAACCAGCCTGGGCTGCTCAGTCTTGCGGACGACTCAAGTAAGCGTTCAGTATTGCTTTTTCTTTTCGAAAATATAATTGATTGTATACTCAAAACACAAGTGTCGTTTTGTAGTATCGTGTGAATTGCTAAAATGTAAATTCAACTTTGTGCTTTTAAATACTTTATATCAAAAGCTTCTCGTGCAAACTAAATGTAAAGTGTGCTTTTCATTCCCTGTTGTTAAAATAAAACCCGCAGTTTTAAACTTCAGATCGTTTGCTAGTTGATTAATTGTTTAAGTGTAAAATAAATATGTAGCCCATCTTTAGTTTTAGCTCTTGATAAACAGTTAAAGTCCATCGCTGGTGGCAGTGAAATACCAGCAGTATTAAGGTTAGGCCCCTTTAAGTAAGACCCGATGCTCCATCCCCCATGCTGGGACTGTAGCCCATGCTGTGCTTATGCCGTAAAAGTAGTTATAATCACCGCAACACCCTAAGCTGAATCTCCGTGTCAAACCAGGAAACCGGGGGCGTTACAAGCACCTCAGCCGTCGTAGCGTCTGCCGTTACAACTGGTGGCAGTGGTGGGATGAACAGGTGCTGTTCCCGTCAAGCGTTTCCCCCCCCCCCCTCCTGCCATACTACAACCCAAAAACCTAGAAGGATGCAAGCCACTTCCAACTAGACGTCTGTGGTCCCGTTAAACATGGCCACGAAGTAGATGCCTGTGACTACGTTACACAAAGTCACGAAGCAGATGGTACTAAAGTTATAAAATAGTACAACCACCGCCCAGCAGCCCCAACAACTGCCGGCGCCAGGAAGCAACAGCTGCCGCTTACAGTAGACGTCCACCAGCCGTGAGATGCCTCTACCCCAACTGATGCTGTAGGAGAAACCGTCTGCGACAAGAACCAGGTGCTCCGTTCAGCCAAGCCGTGGATTTTGCGTGTGCCCACCTAGGTCCCAGTGGATTAGACCGCCAAAGACGATCGACTCCAAAAAATCAGTGCCGGACTTCCCATACTGCGATGGACACAGGAAGGACAGACTGACCGTACAGCGATTATACAAAAATTGGGTAAGTGTACGTGAGATATGCTTAGAGGCCGCCAAGCCAAGTGTTGTAGTTGATAGCATTTATGCAATTTAGCTATTCATATACCAGAGTGCTAGGGGTCTTGAGAGTGTATTTTTTATGTGCAATCTTACTTGATTTGGGAGAGAAGTTTTTTAAGTAATTCGCTCTGCTCAAACTTAACGTTAAATTTTATGCGGCTGCATTCAATTTTTGTTTCATTCATAAAAGCTTTATTGTGAAACCACGTTAAACGTTAAACCTAAAAATGTCCGAAATGGAAGATTTAGATGAAATCATCCGTGATTTGCAAAACAAGGATTTAAAGAAAGCTTGTTTAAACTTAGGCTTTACCGTTAGTGAGTCTAGAGCCGAGTCACAGAAAATCTTACGAGCAGCCCTCGAAGATGGTAAACTTGATTTACGTGAACTTTCCGATGCACTAGCTAACGCTATTGAAAGGAGAGAAGCGGCTATTTTCGCCAAAAAAGAATTAGCCGTTAAGGAAAATCAACTCTTTCTGAAAGCAGAAGAATTAAAGTTAAGAGCCCTAGAAGTGGCGGATGCATAAAAACGCCGGGCTCATGAATTAGCTCTTAAAGATCAAGAGGCTCAAATTCGAGACCGAGAAGCCTTGCTTAAAACCCAAGAAAGGGAGCAAGAATCCCAAATTAGTGATCACGCTAGTGCAATGGAACTAGCCAAACTAGACAAGCAGTTAGAACTAGCAAAGCTAAACGCTGCTTCCTTAAGTCTTAACCCTGCTCCAAACGGAGCTAATGGCATTCCCCTAAGTCCCCAAATCCAGTTGCAAAACATGGTAAAATTGCCGACGTAGTTCGTTTGGTAAATAGGTGGACGCCCAAAACTGAAATCAACAGTTTCCTTAAGATTTTTGAACGAACCATGACTAGTCAGAAAATTCCTAAAGATCAATGGGTCACGGGTGACGAAAAAGCCGCAGCCTCCGCAGATAGTACAGTAATTACAAAATTGCAGTAATTGCAGTAATTGTAATTTTATCAGTCATGCCCCACCCGAAATGGTTTTATCAAAACACATTCATGAATGGTCAGTGAACGGTCAAAAGTGTCTTGTTTTACGCGACACTGATTCTACGCACGATGTAATCGCACGGGAACTCGAAAACCCGACCAGTTTACTGGAGAGTACACGCATTGTCATAATGCTCTTACCGATAAGACGACAGCGCATGCTATTGCCTTAATTGAGGTTCAGACCCCCAACGGAGCTATACAAACAGAAGCTCTCGTTTCGGACCAAGTGGGCCCGCACTTCAAAATGTTGCTAGGCTTGCCCTCACAAACAGTGTTAGAGGATAAAGGACTCGTTTCCCTCCCCACTTACGTGAAAGCAGTCACGCGTGCACAGGCACGTGCCAACGATCAGCTCCCTCTCTTGTGCCCTAATTACCATGAGAGCCAGACTGATAGCGACGAATGTGAGGTTACTCCACTGGCAGTAACGGAAGGTTTTGTCAGCCCCAAACAAGACGTTTTGGATGAGGCGATTTTTGGCCCTCAAACTGAGCAGTTCACTGCACTTCTCAACATTGACAAAACGGAGTTTCTAAAACTCCAGCGTGAATGCCCAACTTTACAATTATGTTGGAAGTATGCTGAGCTACCTGAAAGCCAGCAGGACGAAAACAAGTTGTTTTTCGTTGATCACGATTTGCTTTTTCGCAAACCTTTTCGCCCTATGGGAAGGCCGCTAATCAACAGGCAACTAGTTCTTCCCCAGGAGTGTAGAAATTTGGTTCTAAGCACTGCACATGCTAATGCATGGGCTGGCCACTTAGGGCGTTCTAAAACGAAAGAGAGAGTGCTTACAAATTTTTACTGGCCCAAATGTTTTAGCGACATTGAGCAATTTGTCTTGACTTGTTTAACCTGCCAGAAAAATGGTAAATTTGGACAGAAGTTTGTTGCCCCAATGGTGCTAGTGCCCATGGATGGGGAGCCCTTTAATCGTTTTATTGTAGATATTGTTGGCCCCATCAGACCCTCTAGTAGAGGTGGTTTTAAATATGTTCTATCTCTCCTCGATCCGGCAACAAAGTTTCCCGAGGCCGTGCCCCTTAAATAGGCCAACAGTCAAAGTGTTGTAGACGCCCTACTCGGCATATTTTCGAGGTTAGGCTTCCCCTCCGAATTACAATCGGACCTAGGCTCCGTTTTCGTAAGTGAGCTCACCACTTTATTCCTTGAAAAGTGTGGAATTAAATGTGTTAATTCAAGTGTGACCCATCCACAGCCCAACAGCGTGGAGCGATTTCACAGAACCCTCAAAGAGGTGCTGAGAGCGGTTTGCCACGAGCATCCCCAAGACTGGGAACGATGCCTCCCCGGTGCTATGTTTGCACTACGTACTGCTCCACACGAGAGTACTGGATTTTCACCTGCTGACATGGTATATGGCCGAAATCTGAAAGGCCCTCTCGAGCTTGTCAAAAGCCAATGGGTTGAACCCGACGTTCACCCATCCGTCCTTGAGTATATCCTAGATTTACTTCAGAGGTTGAAATACTCATGGGAACTCTCGCAAGAAAATATTGTGAAGAGCCAGCAGAAAAACAAAACCTACTACGACTGTAAGGCAGTTGAACATAAGTTCAAGGAAGGTGATAAGGTTCTAGTCCTTAAACCTGACCGAGCCAATAAGTTAGAAATTTATTGGGATGGACCCTGTGATGTGATAAAACGCTTATCAGATACAAATTATCTTGTTAAGAAGTCCCATGGTTCTCAAAAGGACACCATATATCACATTAACTTGTTAAAGCCCTATCTGCCTAGGGAAGGATCAAGTAGTCACTCTTACAATGACGAACGTGGGTTTTCTCACCACGACCATGTTTGGACAGGCAAACCTAGTGATGGCCATCTTAATTCAAGAGAAGCCATGAGTCTTTTTGAAAAGACTCATGGCTTCTCTTGAATTAAGATGGCCATCAGAGTCACAAAAATCCGACTTGCTAAAAGTCTTTGATCAGGTGGACGGTGTTTTCTCTACTCTGCCGGGTCGTACCAACATTGTCACCCACGATGTGGAATTGATTGACACTCAGGTAAAGCCTTGTAAATATTACAGGCATGCCAAGTTCGAACGTGATTTAATAGTTACAGAGATCCAACGCATGTTAGATCTGGGCTTAATTTGGAAACGGATTCCCCACATGATATCCCCCATGATTATTGTAAAAAAAACGCTAGCCCTCGTCCTGTAGCTGACTACAGAGAGCTGGACAACAATACGGTAACTAAGGATTACCCACTTCCCAACATTGAGGAATGTATTGAGCGAGCAGCTAAGTGGAAATACATCTCTATTTTTGAACTTAACCGTGGATTTTGGCAAGTGCGCTTGACGCCACAGGCTTCAATAGCCGCCACTATCACTACCCCCATTGGGGAGTTTGCTCCCTTTATGATGAATATGGGGATGAAAAACACGCCATTTTGCTTTCAGAAGCTTATGGACAATGTCACTCGTGGCATGGAGGAGTATGTCACGCCGTATCAAGATGATACCGCCGTTGGTGCCGAAACGTGGCAACAACACTTACACAACGTTTTTAACTTTCTCTTTGCTGTCAAGAAGGCCGGGTTAACGGTTAACGCAAAAAAATCGCAGGTCGCTTGCAGCAAAGCTACTTTTCTTGGTCACGAAGTGGGCAATGGAACTCGCACTCCTCAGAAGTTAAAGTTTTGGCCGTCCAAAAATTCGTGCGATGTCCGGTCCTTCCTTGGTTTGGTTGGTTACTACCAACGCTACATTCCCCATTATTCCAAAATCTGTGCAAGCCTGACAGACTCTCTGAAAAAGGACGCACCTGATCCCGTTTTGTGGGACGATTCAAAGCAAACTGCCTCTGAAACTTTGAAAACTGCCTTAGTGACGTTTCCTGTCCTAAGAGCCCCCGACTTCAACCAAACCTTCATCCTCCAATGCGATTGTTTCGACCGTGGCATGGGCTGCGTGTTGTCACAAGAATTTGGTGAAGATGAACACCCCTGCCTTTACGTTTCCCGTAAATTAACAGCCCGTGAACAAAATTACGGGACGACCGAAAAGAATATGCTTGTCTGATCTGGTCTGTTGCTAAATTACGGCCCTACATCTATGGAACAAAATTTATGATATAATCAGATCACAACCCACTTCACTGGCTCAAGCAAATGTCTGGCAAAAACCCCAGATTACTAAGGTAGAGCCTCACCCTCCAAGATTATGACTACACTGTCCGGTACAAGCCTGGCAAGTTTCACTTAAACGCGGACGCGTTAAGTAGGTATTTTGTTTGAAAAATTCTTAAATATTAAACATTTTGTTTTCAGTACAAATTGACTGAAAATTAAATTTTACCTGTATTTTTAATTTTGTCATTTTGGTCTGTTGGGAGCTCATCTTTAAGCAACTCCCAGTTAATTCCCGTTTTGGCCTTCACACCTAAATTTTAAGTGCCTATGTTTTACTCTTTTTGTCACTATCAACGTCTCCCTCTGTGGGAGAATATTAACAAAGATTGTAACGACACTAATTAAATATTCATTAGGAATATTCTACGGGAGCAGCAACCTGTCCCCGGTTGGCTCTTCTTTACGTTTTAAACGAAATGGTTTTCTTTATAAAAAACCGTCTGTCTTACCTCTGAGGGCAAAAGGTCAACTCTGTCGTTAAAAGGTTGCTGGTTTTTATCCATAAAACCTCCCAGCGATTGTATTATTATGTTTAAGTTATGGGTCTTATCTCAAAATCTTTCACTGTCAAATTGAACATGTAAGCAAGTTGTTTGGTAACCTCAAACCATCCCAGGGGGAATAGTTTAACAGTAAATAGAGCTGGTCATTTTATGCGTACCCATAGTATTCGATTTTCCAATCCCTATCGCAGTGGCGAGGTTTATTGAAATACGGCGAAGGATTACTATCGCTAAAAACACCGTTATTCATCTTACTGTGAAACACTACAACGATTGAAAAATGTCACACGAGACTCACAAAAACGCACACTTTCACAACGAAGATAGTCCACTAACTGCAAATTTTCAACTACTAACTGTAGTCGTCATCAGGCACCTTAAAGGTAAGTTTGAACTCTGTTTACATTTCGTTTTTCAGTCCAATACACTGTTCGAATTCGAAACTGCCGCTGTCTGCTATATTCAGTCGATTGGTTCACCCTTGCCCACTGTATCACTCGGGCCGTTCTTTTCACGCAATCTTCCATTCAACTTCGAGCTTCCCTCGCAAGTCTTTCCCAATCAGGTGTGTAAGATTTGAAAACGAAGGGCCTTGCACATTCATAAGTGGGATCTGCCTGTTTTCGTGCATCTTAATCGCAATGGATTCAAGGCATCTTAAATGGTTGTCCCATTTCGAGTTAGATTTAATCAGTGTCACCGATTTACCCCACTCAACATCATGCTGCCTTTCCGTGCAATGGACTGCAATGCCGTTATCGACAGCTTTATTTCTAACATTCCCCATATGTTGGCTGAGCCTCGTTCGAATTCCTTTTCTAGTCTCGCCAATGTACACGGCATTGCAGTCCTTGCACGGTACTCTATACACTCCTTCTCTGGTGTTTTGTACTCGTGCTAGTTCTTGTTCATCCCTGGCTTTTTGGGTCACCTTCGGTCGCAACATTTTTTCATTCTCATGGTGTTGGCCCTTCCTTTGTATCTTCTTGCCCAGTCCTTCTTCGTTCTTAATAAATGCTCTGAAGCCATTCTTTCCAAGTTCTTGCTGAATTGGGCAACTAACTCCCTCAAGGTAGGTGAGTGTCACTCTTGGTTTTATATGCATAGTTGGATCACTTTTACTTCTCTCTCTCTTCCCTGCCTTTGCTACAGCTTTCGCTTTCTTCATAAGTCCATTGATCATTCCACCTGGGTACCCTAAGCTCAAGAATTTACCTTTGGCCTCCTCAAGATGTGGGTTGGCAAGATGCTCACAGCTCGAGTTTGTAGCCAGCCGGACAAACTCATTGAGGGCAATGGCCTTCAGTTGTACTTTTGGGTGGCCCGAACGGTAGGGGATGCCTCTCATGGTAGCCATTGGTTTCTTGAATGGTTCATACGACACTCGGCCTCCCTCCAGTCTGCACACCTTGACATCAAGAAAAGGCAAGGCTCCATCCTTTTCTTCCTCCATGGTGACTTCAATCCCCGGCCTCCAGTTGTTAACCTTCGTTAGTATCTCCTTAAGCTTATTCTTCTTCAGCCCAGCATAGGTGTCGTCCACGAATCTCTTCCAAATTCTCACGCTAAGCCCCGACTTCAGCACCATTTCATCCAGATGTTGGAGAACCATCTCGGCGATTATTGGCGAGCTAGAGTAGCCCATTGGGGCTCCTCCAACTTGCCAATAGACTCGTCCCTCAAATTCCACATATATCGATGCCAATAGGACTTTCAACAATGCTCTGTCTTTCTCATACTCCTCCCTTGCCACTTTCCACCTCCTCCTCGATAACGCCAGCATTTCCAAAATCATTCGGTGTCCAAGGCTTGGGAATAGTTTGACAATGTCGAAGGAAACCATAGTTTCATCCTCACCAAGTTTTAGGTCTTTGAGTTCAACAAGCAGGTCACTAGTTTTGCTCAATCTGCTGCTTCCATTCACATACTTCTTTAGCTTCTCAGCAACCACCCAGTCAAGCTTTTGCGCCATTCCGCCCTTAGCTGATGTAATAATGCGAAGGGGGGCTCCCTCTTTATGCGTCTTGACTTGGGCAAAGATGGTGGGTAACCGCTGAGGGGGTTTGGGTGCAAGCTCGGCCAGCTCTTCTTTTGTAATATGCCCTTCCTCTTTAAGTCGAACAAGGCTAAATCCGAAATCAATCATGGGCTGATTCCCGTAGTTGACTCCCTTATCGTCGTACATGTCAGACTCTTCAAGTTGTTGCCTCACTTTTGCATCATGCTCTTCCCTAGAGATCACTACCGTCAAATTCGCTTTATCAGCCTTACATACTACAATATTAGTACGATCTCTAAGCGTCCTAATAGCCTTAGCTTGGGCCACAGTAACATTAGCCTTAACACTTGGCGGGGGCTTCACAACCATCTGCTGTAACTTTAACCTCAACTCAGGCGCCCAGGTATACCCTACCAGTAGTCTCTCCACATCAGCTACCAAATTAGTCCTGACGGAAAGGTTATCCCTTCTTTCCACTGGAATGAACTTCAGGTCCAAATTAAGAATGCTCATTTCATCCCTAGACAACTCAACATTCGACTCATTCACTACATATGGAAATTCATTAACAGGTTCTTCACTCTCACCCCTCACCTCCTTCATACCACTCCTGCCACATTTTTCAGTTACGTCACCTCTCAGAGCGTTCATATATGAAAACCGATGCACACCCTTTAAGGTGCCTTTAAGGTGCCTGATGACGACTACAGTTAGTAGTTGAAAATTTGCAGTTAGTGGACTATCTTCGTTGTGAAAGTGTGCGTTTTTGTGAGTCTCGTGTGACATTTTTCAATCGATTACTATCGCAGTCGTCCCAGATAAAAAAAAAAACGACTAGACTTGAGCAGAGGTAGATACCGTACGGTACATATTATCAGAGCAGTAGATGGCCTCATTTATTTGTTATAACGAAACAACCTTGTACTTTTATTCGAACTAGTGTGTTTCTTGATAAATGTCTTTTTGCCCCATTGTCAAATACTTGTACGATTTTCCTGCCCCAAGCAGCGCAGACAGTATTTAGTTAATGGTTGCAAAAACAGTAATTCTTAACTTGTAACTTTTGATTTACTTAAAGTTTTCCTAGCCACAAAAACGTCAGTCCCCCAAAAATACAAAATGGCAAAGTCAACATTTCTGTAAACAGTGTATTTTATTTCATGTCAATTTTTGCTTATTTTGGCGGTCTTGTTTTTATTGCATATCTTGTGTGCACTAACCCTTCTATTCCAGTTTTATTCCATGTTCTAAGGAACCCCGAATAAAATCCTGCGTTTGGGGCATGTAAAGGCTGACCGTCGAAAAAACACTTCGTTTTGCAATCGAACAATTATTTTTTCTCTGAGCGCCCAAATGCCTTGATTATTATGTAAATCTCGCTGTTTTCTCAATAATGGACCAAATCGGCCAAACTCTTCGACATTTAATAGCCAGTTCTAATATATGCCTCTTGGGGAAGCCCAAATCCAAACTTTCCATCCAGAAGATCCTCAAATCCACATTTGAAAATCATCCAAAACCAACCGCAGCGCACCTTCATCATGGCCGCCATTATTGAAGACTTGTATCTTTGTATTTCGATTTTAGTGTTTCTACTTTAGGGCAAAAAGCCCACAGACCTTAGCTTAGTGTGTATTAGGAGGGGCTTCCTCTACGAAGGTACTTAACCTCACATACATGTACATACATGTAGTTAGCTTTTGAAAATTTAATTTAGGACCCCCCCCAAGTCTAAATTCATAGTTTAAAATTTAACTTAAACTCTCTAGCTTAGAGGAAATTATGGTGGCAACGCCTTAAACGGCATATTAGGTTCTCTCACCCCATAACGTCACAGTGGTTCTCTTACTAAAAACCAAAACTTTTCTTATTTGTTTTAAATCTAACTTTAATCCAAATAACTGACGGTTTGATCTTTGTGTGGGATTCATTGGTTATTCACTCCAGACGTACGTTATAAGTAGCCGCGGCTTTTATAATTTGAGGAGTCGACTTCTAAACAGCAACTCTGGGAGGTTTAAGGCTCTGTTTTATCACTTAGAAACAAAACTGTGAAACGGTTGATCTTTCATGCGTGTTTGAAACATACTGTTTGATAGACTGTAACCAGCCTGGGCTGTTCAGTATTGCTTTTTCTATTCGAAAATATAATTGATTGTATACTCAAAATACAAGTGTCGTTTGGTAGTATCGTGTGAATTGCTAAAATGTAAATTCAACTTCGTGCTTTTAAATACTTTATTTCAAAAGCTTCTCGTGCAAACTAAATGTAAAGTGTGCTTTTCATTCCCTGTTGTTAAAATAAAACCCGCATTTTTAAACTTCAGATCGTTTGCTAGTTGATTAATTGTTTAAGTGTAAAATAAATATGTAGCCCATCTTTAGTTTTAGCTCTTGATAAACAGTTAAATTCCATCGCTGGTGGCAGTGAAATACCAGCAGTATTAAGGTTAGGGCCCTTTAGTAGGACCCGATGCTCCACCCCCCCCATGCTGGGACTGTACCCATGCTGTGCTTATGCCGTAAAAGTAGTTATAATCACCGCAACATCTTAAGCTGAATCTCCGTGTCAAACCAGGAAACCGGGGACGTTACAAGCACCTCAGCCGTCGTAGCGTCCGCCGTTACATGTTGTAAAACGACTTTCAGACACCAATTACCTGATAAAAAAATCGTTTGGTTCTCAAAAGGAGACCATTTACCACATCAACCTGCTCAAGCCCTATCTGCCTAGGGAAGGGTCAAGTAACCACTATTACATTGATGAACGTGAGTTTACTCACCACGACCATGTTTGGTCCGGCAAACCTGGTGATGGCCATCTTAATTCAAGAGAAGCCATGAGTGTTTCAAAAATACAGGAGATTTGTCAGAGTCAAAAAAATCCGACTTGCTTAAAGTCTTTGACCAGGTAGACGGTGTTTTTTCTACTCTGCCGGGACGTACCGACATTGTCACCCACGATGTGGAATTAATTGACACAAAGGTAAAGCCTTGTAAATATTACAGGCATGTTAAGTTCGAACGTGACTTGATAGTTACACAGATCAAACGTATGTTAGATCTGGGCTTAATTGTGGAAACGGATTCCCCACATGGATCCCCCATGATTATTGTACAAAAAGAAGATGATAGCCCTCGTCCTATAGCTGACTACAGAGAGCTGAACAACAATACGGTCACCAAGGATTACCCAATTCCCAATATCGAGGAATGTATTGAGCGTGCAGGTAAGTGGAAATACATCTCTATTTTTTAACTTAACCGTGGATTTTGGCAAGTGCGCTTGACGCCACAGGCTTCAATGGCCGCCATTATCACTACCCCCATTGGGAAGTTTGCTCCCCTTATGATGAATATGGGGATGAAAAATGCTCCATTTTGATTCCAGAAGCTTGTGGACAATGTCACTCGTGGCAGGGAGGAGTATGTCACTCCTTTTCAAGATGATACCGCCGTTGGTGCCGAAACGTGGCAACACCACTTAGACAACGTTTTTAACTTTCTCTTTGCTGTGAAGAAGGCTGGGTTAACTGTTAACGACAAAAAATCGCAGGTCGCTTGCAGCAAAGCTACTTTTCTTGGTCACGAAGTCAGCAATGGAACTCGCACTCCTTCAGAGGAGAAGATTTTGGCTGTCCAAAAATTCGCACGGCCACAAACTAAGAAAGATGTCCGTTCCTTCCTTGGTTTGGTTGGTTATTACCAACGCTACATTCCCCACTATTCTGAAATCTGTGCAAGCCTGACAGACTCTCTGAAAAAGGATGCAACTGATCCCGTTTCCTGGGATGATTCAAAGCAAACTGCCTTTGAAACTTTGAAGTCTGCCTTAGTGACTTCAACCAAACCTTCGTTCTGCAATGTGATTGTTCAGACCGTGGCATAGGCTGCGTGTGTCGCGATTCTTAGGTTAGTTATTTGCCCAAATAAAGTTTCCAACATTTTAGCCATAATCGCGAGTGCATTAGTTAAGTTACGATAATTTAGTTCACAGCAATTTGCTTAATAAGAGTTACGATAGTTACGATAGTTTTATGGTTACGATAGTTTTAGACCTTTGTGACTATAATTTAACAAGTACGCGGTTTGTTCATCATAAATTATTAAATAAGAAAGAAATTGAGAAAATCCAAAATCGAGAAAGTATCCGACTAGAATGTTCCCGTAACCACGGAAACACGCGTAAGAGATACATTGTTGTAGGAGCGGCCTAGGATGCTAGACTAGATTCAGTAGGGTCGATCCACATAGGAGTTGGCCTTTATTCAGGAAGTTTTGTATCTCGATGGACGTTAACCATGTAGTTAGTTAGTTAAATTCCCCTCGTTAGGGGTGATAATGATGTATTAAGTCTACTCGTTATAAAGTTATTGATTACTCGTGCTGCATGAGCTCGAGAATGTGCATATGTAGCATTGTTGAATTTGTAATGCTAAATTGAAGAAGAAATAAACATCACTTCATCGGCTGGGTTCAAACCAGCAACATCTCCTCAATTTTGCCTCCTGCTTCCCTTCTTGGCCAGGGACACTTTTTAGGACTAAAATGCGGGCCTACTAGGCGAAGGATTTTTAGGGCTAATTTTGGGCCTCACTAGGACTTTTACTTTGCCATCATGGTGTAAGTGCATTGAATGTGAGAAGTTGGTGTTAACTAACGTGTGATTTTCTTACAGTAGCAATTTCGGTTGGACTTTGGTTGGTGTGAGTATGCCCCCACTGCAAACCTAATTCCTCCTTTAGCAACTAAGTAGAGTAAGAGCCGAGGATAACGTAGCCTTGCCGTATTAGTTAGCAAGATAACCGCTACACCTTGTAGGGCAACCTATGTAGGAGGCTGCCTAGTACGTAAGCCCCACCCAAACCCTAACCTAAATGATTCAGTCTCATTAGTCCGGGGCCAAGTGGTTTTTCGTGCACCTTTCGTGGTGAAAGCATTTCACCTGTTGGAACGTCTTAAGGTACTCCTAGGCTTTCAAAAAAACTTTGGTTCCGGACTGGCAATCATAGCAGGTGGCCGCCATCTTGGATTCAAAATGGCGGCCATTGCAAAATATTAAAACGCAGATTTCTACAAAACTACTTATCCGATTTTAATTTTCTAAACATCGTTGGAAAGGCCAGAATGTAAGCTAGAATTTATTTCCTATCAACTATGGTCCAATTTCTAAAGCTTTAGGAGCTATATAGACCCAAAGGCTCAGTAGTCATGAAAATTGCTCTTTCCAAGTGTTATTTGGTATTTTGTAACTCAATGGTGAAAGATACCAACAAATAACATGGTACATAATGAGGAACTTATTATTTAGCTTTCAAATAAGCTATTGTATGTTTTAATTGAGTGCTTAGGTACCATAAGAGGCGGATGTTTGAAATCCGTGAGCTATTTTGGGACAAACTTAAAAACAAGACAGCAGATCGTGCCACTAAGCAATGGATGACATCACTGCCATAAAACTACCCCAGATCATTTTGCTACATGTTAGCTTCACCCACAAACCACGACAATTTTGCGTTTGCTGGTCTGACAACACTGCTGAGAAGGTACCTCTCACGTGACAGCTCTGGCGATGTATCAACCTGCGGATCCCGTTGACAAACCACAACCACTAATCTTGATAATCACAAGACTCTTCAAGATGAAGACTTGACAGGCAGAGCAACTAAACTGCTCCCATGCCAAATGCCCAAAGCACCCAAACCGACATTCCTTTCGTACACCGCCTAAACACATACCCCAAGGACAGACTTTACCAGTGCATGCAAACATGATGCACCCTGGTTACTTGGAAGAACTGTTACGTTATTAAGCTAATCAGCCGTTTCTGTAATAAACATGGAGAACAAGCCAGACAAAGATTCTGGCCAAACTGAGCATGCATCAGGGAGTGAACAGTCTAGCAATGAAGAGGTATTACAGAGCCCTCGTCTAGAGATGTTCCAACATGGACAGCCTAACATTCCCTCATTAGCAGCACCCAAGCTTTTGCACAAGTTGCAGCTGCACCCCTTATACCAGCACACGAATGGTCAACCTTACTAACCACATTGTTACAAGCCCAATCCATTACTACGTTTGTTGTTGGGGAAGGAAAACCTGTTGTATCCCTTGATGTGGGATTGTACATGGCCACCAAGCAACTCCAAATGCACCGAACCGACCTTTCCTACATTATATTGCGTCCAGGAGAGTTACACATTGTCGTGGCCTGCTTATTACGAACAATACGCAATTAAATTGAAAACAGCGGAATCGATCTATGCCTCGTTGAAGCAAACATATACAGTGCCACAACACTAAGACAGATTTTGGATGGTAAACATATCAGCAGAGGCGTACATGCACATCTCACAATACTAGAAGTAATGTACCGGCTATGTGCAGATGGTATTACCGATAGGATAACGATTGTCCATGCTGAATTGACGGCTATGTTGGAAGAGTCCATGCAGATAGAATCTTGACTTGAAACATTTAAAAAGCAGGTTCAAGTAGGTCTATGTTCAGAGCTACGTTGCAATACATGCAAATGGTGATTGAACTCTACATATTTATTAGAAGTGTATGGATGGGTGATTGGCAGTTGCACTTAAGTTCGCTGGATGCCTTGGCTAAGTATTTTTTTTCACATGACAAAAGGAACTATGCTCCACTGTTGCATGAAAAGTTTAGGCGATACTTCAACTCAACTATTACAGGAATTTCAAAACGGCAACTGGTGGTGAATAGGAAAGTGGTTCCTTTCTGCTCACTTGGTGGTGATCACGCTTTAGAACATTTTAATCGCAGCATGAAAGTTTCAGGAGGAATAAGTGGATTTACATTAAACACAAGTGCACGTACACGTTTCTTCCTAATCCCCGAGATGGCAAGATTGGCCGAGGAATCGCAAGAACTGGCTGGCATACACACCTCTAATAAGGCCAAATACCATGAAAACAACCCAGCAGTGCTGCAGCGACTCAATGACCATACACAGAAACTAATGAATGTTTTAACTGAGGTTACAAACCCTTTCAAGGACAACTCTAAAGAACTTGTAAATATTATTACAAAAAGAGTATTGCCAGGTGAAGTGAAGGCAGACGTAGTATCAAGAAATGAAATGGGTCAGTAGATGTACGAGGAGTTTGTTGCAAAGAGGATACTGAGCAATGAATGCAACGTATGGGACAAACTTCCGAATTTAATATGAAAATGTGGAAAGACAAGGCCAAGAAAATAAGTAAAGGTGAAAGACAACATTGTTGAACTGAAAGAGACTAAAAATGCCCTGTTGGTTCGCCTTCTAGTGGTTGCAAATCACGTCCAGAAATCAATCTTAAACAGTGCATTGGTGCTTAGGAGTTTTCTGTCGTTCCAAGGTCTCTCTTTGCTGTGGATGGGGCACTACATCACTGCGGGAACAAAAGTGCTCTAATGGAAATAACTTACTTAAGGACAGGGCCAAACAGGAGGAGCAGCCCCATATTACAGCCCAGTCAGTCTGTGATAATGTACGTCATACAGTCGTTGTTGTTGATGGCATGGCCCAGCTTCAGTCAATGGACAAAGGCAAAGATATAAAAACATGCAAACAATTAGCTGATGTGTTCACCCATCATTTGGAAAGGAGCCACGGTAGTTACAGTGAAATGCATGTGATATTCGATTGATATGACGCACCCATGTCCTTGAAGACTGTGACAAGAAAACATCAACAAGCACCTACCTTGCAACCTGTTGCATATAAAATTAGCGACACGACCCCAATAGGACATCTTACAATGAAAAAGCAGTTAGAACACGCCAATACAAAACAAGCCTTAATTGTGTACCTCTCAAATAAAATAATAGAACAGACGACGTGAAAATCTAGAAGCACAGTAGTTGCATTTTGTACCCAAGTAGAAGCTACAAACTTGAACCTTGAACACCTTTCCAGAACACAAGAAGAGGCGGACACAAAACTGATTTACATGCTGTACGATGCTATTCAAAGAGGAGCTACCCAGATAGACATCGTGTCACCGGATACTGATATGCTATTATTAGCTGTTCACAGGTATCCACTGCTCTGTCCTATCATTTGTAACCCTAGAAATAGGGTGATATCCGTAGGTTCAATTTTTAACGCCATTGGTGCATTGAAATCTTCCGCTTTGCCAGCTTTTCATGCTTTTTCTGGTGCGGATAACACTGAAAGCTTCTTCAATAAAGGAAAGCTCTCATGCCGAAAACATATGAACGATCGGACATCGAGACATTGACAGCTTTTACAATACTGGGAAATGCAAGTTCTCTTGATACAAATATCTCTGATATTCTTGAAACTTTTGTGTGCCGACTTTTTGCACCTTCCACCAAAATAACGTTCATTACAGAATTACGTTGGTGGATGGTCTACAAGAAACGGTGCCAAGCTGAAAACTTACCTTTAACTCACGCAGCACTTAAACAGGTTGTTCCTGCGTCCTCAGTATCAAGCAAATACTATACGGTCTCGAGACATCATCCCGAACCCACCGCAGACGTCCCCAGATGGATATGGATGGCAACAAATGGGTGAGACCTTCGAGCCAGTGACGACAACGCTTGGGTCTGGAGCAAGCCCAAGCTTTGTCTTCACTGGCTCGAAGGTTACTTCTATAACCGAGCTTGTACACTGTACAGTGCTCCTGTATAAAAACAAGGTGTGCTACTGTCCGATGCAAGTGCAGTTTTAACAATCGGCAATGTTGTGAAATATGCGACTGTTCAAATCATGAAGAATCCTGTCTGAACCCTAATAGAATAACTGGAACAGAAGATACCTTCGATGAAGAAGACGGGTCGTATTATAGATAGAGTAGAAAAATTGTACTACTTTCTCCACTATTGATATTCACTATTTGCTAATAAAAGCAACATTGTATGCTGTAATGAAAGCGTTTGTGCCATGTATTGTATATTTGCTTAAAATAACACACGTGACTAACCAAATTACTTACTTAACAGTTAATAGAACTAATTTGTAAGCTAAAATAATAAGTTCCACATTAGGTTCCATGGTATTTGTTGGTATCTTTCTCCATTGAGCTGTAATATACAAAATAATACTTGAAAAGAGCAATTTTCATGACAACTGAAGCTTTGGATCTATATGGCTCCAAAAGCTTTCGGAATTGGTCCATAGTTGATAGGAAATAAATTTTAGCTTACATTCTGGCCTTTCCAACGGTGTTTAAAAAATTAAAATCGAATAATTAGTTTTGTAGAAATCTGAGTTTCAATATTTTGAAATAGCCGCCATTTTGAATCCAAGATGGCGGCCACCTGCTATGATTGTCAGTCTGGAACCAAAGTTTTTTTGAAAGCCTAAGAGTACCTTAAGATGTTCCAACAGGTGAAATGCTTTCACCACGAAAGGTGCACGAAACGAAAAATATGACCACTCGGCCCCGGACTACATAGCTTTCTCACTGCCGTTTCCGGACATGGTGCCGAAACCCAGGAACGTTCCATGGTAGAGGGAACTGAAGGGGAATTGATCTTGTGTCCTTTGGGTTTGCTGAGAATTTGACTGGAAGACAGTTTGGTGGTAGTCGTGCTAGGATGTCCCTTCTCACTCCTCTTAGTGGTACTGTCGCTATTGCGGCATCCGATTGACTTTCCCCATTAGGGGGAAGGTCGATCTGGGTTCGGTTGTAATTTGTTTTCCGTTTGAAACTGGTAGTTGTAGTTTTGTCGTTCGTTTCCAGTTCTTTCAGTCATGGATCTTGCACAGTTAAAGAATAGTCGGGCAGCTCGTCGCCCTATTCTAAGCAAGCTAATTAACGAAGTTACTCAGGCAATAGCTAATAATGACAAGTTGTTGGTAGAGACATTGTTAGAGAAAATCAAGGTGAAGGAGGCAGCGTTGTTGCTGGTGAACGAACAGCTAGAAGTTGCAAGTTCGGCCGCTGATGTGGTCGCCGAAGTTACCAACAATGACGCATTCAATGACTTGATTATTGACTCGAAGGTGCAAGCTAATCGATTCTTAAAGAGTGGGCCAGTGGCAAACGTTCAAACTGGTGGTACCAAGAGCGCAAAGTTGCCAAAGCTACAAATTGCAAAGTTCGATGGGACAGTAGCGGACTGGGAACGTTTTTCTGATGCTTTTTCCACTGGAATTGATTCAAACCCAGATTTAGCAAAGGTGGACAAGCTGAATTATTTGCGTGGTTTACTGAAGGAGTCTGCAAGTTTAACGATTGCAGGATTGTCATTAACGGCTGCCAATTACGATGTTGCGTGGACATTACTCAAGGAGAAGTATGGTGACAAGCAATTGTTAGTATCCGAGCACATTCGACAGTTGTGGGAAATGAAGAAAGTCACAAGAATCGACACGAGGTTGGAACTTCGCCGACTAATTGAAGATTTCCAGAAGCACATTCGGTCTCTAGAAGTGTTGGGTCAAAACGTTACAGCTATGGGATCGTTGTTATGTCCTATTCTTTTGAGGAATCTACCAAATCCTATAGTGCGTGAGTGGCATCGTAAAACCAAATGTCTTGCAGTTTACGATTTGACAGTATTAGTGGACTTTGTGAAAGAGGAATTAAAGGGCATCGAGCTTACATACAGCACTGCACAATTAAAGGAGGGTGTTCCTACATCAGATGCTGCACGCAAGAAAGATTTCAATTTCAAGTCATCCTCAGCCTTACTTACTACAGAAGAAGTCGCTAGTCAGGACACTAATCGCAAGGAGTTTAAGTCATACTGTTATTTTTGTAACGAAGCCAACACACATACTTCAACGGCATGCACGAAGTACACTAGCAACCAGGAACGTCGTTCAGCGTTAGCCACATCTCGTCGTTGTTTTCTCTGTTTAAAGAAAAATCATCTTGCCAAAGCCTGCAACCAACGAATTCGATGCAGAATTTGTAACTCCGTAAGGCACCATACATTCTATGTCAGAAACGGCAGAACCAAGCCACTACTCTGGCTGTAAGTAGTGGAAGAGGGCAACAAGAAACACGTGACACTTCAGAAGAGAGTGTGACCACAAGCAGCAATAACAAGTCGCAGTCTGCCTTGATAGCGTCAGCAGCTTCATCTGTATGTAAGGGATCAAAAAATGTGTCCATTCTGCAAACCATGCGAGTTTGGATTCAGCATGCCAAGGGAACGGAAGAAATCGTTATTTTAGTGGACAATGGATCTGAACGATCTTTCATATCTTCCCGTCTTGTACAGCAGTTGAGGTTACCAGCTAGTGGTGATGAAGAAACCGTTATTCGTTCGTTTGGTGTAGGTAAACAGAAGTCATTCCATTCACTCTGATTGGGAGCAATGGTGTCCATTTGAAAATGTCTGCATTACAAGTTGCTGAGATTTGTCATGGTGTGAAGTTGTGGGAGACAAGTTTGATTGAACGATTTCTGCAGTACAAGAGTGAGGCTGGTTGGAACCATAGGATGGGCCCTGGAGAAATTACTACTGTAGACGTGTTGATTGGAGCAGATTATTACTGGCGCATAATGACGGGGCAAATGAAGAAATTGAGCAGCAAGCTTATGGCTACACAAAGCGTATTTGGTTGGATGCTGCAGGGAAGTACTCCAATGTATGGACCCTTGTCTCCTACAGTTGCGATGTGCATAGCTACACCTTTGGAAGAGAGTTCCACGTTGCAAAGCAGCTTATCCAAGATGTGGGAGCTTGATAACAGTGGCATTCTGGCTAAGGAAGAAAAGTTGCAACAAACACTGGAAGATGTCGAAGTGTTGGATTTTTTTCAAGAAACTACTACATTTCAGAATGGAAGGTATCAAGTCCGTATTCCATGGAATCAGCATAAGTCAAAACTTTCCAATAATTTTGAAGTTGCTCTAGAGCGATTGCATCGGCTACTTTGGAAATTGCAAAGGGATCCTAAGTTGTTTGAACGTTACAAGTCTGCACTATTCGAGTATCTTCACAACAATCATGCTGAGGAAGTAACTTTGGAGAAGCATGATCCCGTAGTGTATTACATGCCACATCATGCCATTATCAAAGATGACAGGAAGACAATGAAAACTCGAATTGTGTTTGATGCGTCAGCAAGTCCAGAGGGAGGATTCTCACTAAACAGATGTCAGAGTGCAGGACCAAATCTCAATCCGTCGATATTTGAGCTACTTTTGAGATTTAGATGGCATAAAATTGGAATTATTACTGATCTTACCAAGGCATTTTTGCAAGTTCTTTTGCATCCAGAGGATCGAGACGCCACAAGATTTCTTTGGACAGACACTCCGTGGAAACGTGGAACCAACCTACCGTTGAAAGTGTTTCGAATGACAAGGGTGCTTTTTGGAATGAAAGCCAGTCCGTTTCTTCTAGCCGCAACAATTCGTCATCACGTCAAGACTCATCCCTCTAGTGATGAAAGCTTCTGTAAACACGTATCAGACCGAGCTTATGTTGATGACTGTCTAACTGGTGAAGAGACTACCCAAAGAGCATTTTCACTTTCTACAAAGATATATGAAGTAATGGCCAAGGGAGGTATGCAGTTCACAAAATGGGCCACTAATGACAGGGAACTTTGCAAGTTGTGGATTTCTAGGGGTTTCGTCTCAGCAGAAGAACCAATTGAAGAAAGGAATAAAGTTTTAGGACTTTATTGGAATACTACATCAGACGACTTAAGTTTGCATCACACAAATCTGTTGGAAGCAATCCAAGCCGATTCAAATACGAAGAGGGATGTACTAGAGATTCTCGCACAAATTTTCGACCCTTTAGGGTTTATCGCACCGTTTGTCGTCATTATCAAACGCATACTTCAAAATTTGTGGAGATTGAAGGTTAACTGGGACGCTGTCATGCCTAGTCAATCCCTAGCTGCCTGGAAACGGTGGAAAGAAGAATTGCAGGAAATCGTCAAGATTAAGGTTCCACGGTGGTTAAGAGTTAGTAGTCTCGAGAATTTTCAGCTGCATACATTTTGTGATGCGGGACCAAGAGTTTATGCTGCAGTGTCCTATGTCCGGTATACAACGGATGAGGGGCAAACCTTTCACACGTGCCTTATAACCTCCAAGTCCAGATTGGCCCCATTGCAGCTTATGAGCATCCCTAGATTGGAATTAATGGCCTGCCTCATAGGAAGTCGTTTGTCAACCAGTATCGCCGAAGCATTGTCTTGCAAGGAAGTTCCACAATTTTTATGGTCTGATTCGAAGGTTGCTTTAAAGTGGATTGGAGATGTACCATCGAGATGGAAGGTGTTTGTCGCACGGCGTGTGCAAGAAATTCAAGGAAATATTACCAAGAACTGCAGTGGGAACTATTGCAGCAGCAAGCAAAACATTGCTGACATTATTACAAGAGGTCAAGATTTATCCAAGTTGATTCAGAATAAAGAATGGTGGACTGGTCCTAACTGGCTTAAATTACCAGAACAACAGTGGAATGTTCCATCGTTAAGAATGCAAGAGGAAGACTTCTCCAACCTGAATTCGGAAGAACAACTTTGTAGTTTAACTACCCAGCTGCATGTGTGTTCAGAACCCATTTTGAACTCTGACAATTATAGTTCATGGCAACACTTGGTTCGAGTAACGGCATGGGTAAGACGGTTTGTTAACAATGCTCGCAAAAGAGATGTCAATAGATCAGCTTGGTTAACCTTCGCTGAAATTAAAGGAGCCGAAAAATATTGGATTTTTATCAGTCAAGGTCAAGAATTTGCAAGCGAACTTGAAGCTTTAATGAAGAGTGCAGAAGTAAATAAAGATTCCAGTATTTTCCAATTCAAGCCGTTTCTAGACAATGAAAAGCTAATTCGATTGGGAGGACGGCTAGAGTATACCAGACTTACAGAAACTCAAAAGCATCCGTTTTTGTTGAAGGGGAGAAGGATAGTGGAGTTACTTATTAGGGACAGACACTTCAAGACACTTCATGGAGGAGTTCAAACTACTCTTGCTTTGTTACGGAAGGACGTATGGGTGTTACGTGGTAGGCAATCGGTGAGAAAGGCCATACGTGGATGCATGACATGCAGAAGATGGAATGCTAAGCCTGCAAGTGAGATTGAAGCACCTTTACCCATTGAGCGGGTCACGGAGTCAAGCCCATTTTATTATACAGGAGTGGATTTTGCTGGGCCAGTTTTCATCAAGGTGCAGAATGACGTCACTAAGGCCTACATTTGTTTATTTTCTTGTGCGGTAACTCGTGCAGTACATTTAGAGCTTGTTTCTTCACAAAGTACAAGTAGTTTCATTTTGGCCTTTCGAAGATTTGTGGCAAGAAGAGGAGGTTGCAGAGTTGTATACAGTGACAACGCGCAAACTTTCAAAAAGGTAGACAGATTGCTAAGAGAAAGCTACGCTTGGTTAAACAGTCCGCAAACACAAGAAATTGCAACGAGCTTAGGCATTGAATGGAAATTCATTGCACCAAGAGCATCATGGTGGGGCGGATTTTACGAAAGAATGGTACAAGTAATAAAGTACCACTTGAAGCGTACCCTGGGATCTGCCTTATTATCGCAAGATGAGTTTACCACAGTACTTGCAGAAATTGAATCAGTCATCAACAATCGACCTCTAGCACCTGTCACAGAAGATTCTTCTGACAACGAGTATTTGACCCCAGCGCATTTTCTACTTGGTAGACAAGGAGAGCATTTGACAGACAGTTTGACATACTATACTGACATTCCAAGCAGTTCGAAGTTAGTCAAAAGATGGAAGTATCGAAGACAGTTGATGAAGAGGTTCTGGAAGCGGTGGCGTCATGATTACTTGCTGCAACTGAGGACGGCTCACGAAGTTCATAGAGCATCAGAACAACAGATGCCCATACAGTTAAATGATGTAGTCCTGCAAGTAGAAGAGAAATTGCCCAGAGGAAAGTGGAAACTAGCAAGAGTAGTAGAATTAACGCAAGGAAGAGATAACAAAGTACGATCAGTCATGCTTCAACATGCCGATGGAAGTTTGTCACGAAGAGCAGTACAACACGTTTGTCCACTAGAAATCTTATAGGCGCGGTTTCTGTGTATCAAAGTCGGTAATTGGCTTTAGTTTTACTCGGCATAAGATACACTACAAGATATAGAAGCAAGTTCATGAAGAACACACATGTAGAAGATACTGGATAGGTACATAAGAAACTTTAGGGACTCATCTCACAGCTTTTGACGGAAGCTAACACAGTCAATTTTCATACACCTCTTGTATGCAGTGGAAAAGTACCTCTTGTACACAGTGGAAGTTAGCTAGTTTCCTCACGTCTTCGGTCTGTACAACTTGCCATAGGGTGTAAGTAATGCAGCAACGTTTGGATTAGGTGAGCATTGGTTACACACCTTTCGTTCTGTCTCGGGAGAGGTGATTTAAGTGGACCCAATAGCTCTACCAGTTAAAAATTAGAGGAAAACCAATTTTTATCATCACACAGCCCACACCAGTGTGATTTTCGCCGACTGATAAAGACCCGATCAGAAGGTTCTTTTTATACTCCGGGCAACGTCCCCCTTAAATGAAGATGTCTGACATTGCGGACAGAAGAGAAGGAAAGAAAGTCCTACTTAGGTGAAGGCATAGAAAGTCTTACTTAGGTGAAGTTGCAAGACCTTTGTTGGTTTTTGGGGGTGGAGCATGTCGCGATTCTTAGGTTAGTTATTTGCCCAAATAAAGTTTCCAACATTTTAGCCATAATCGCGAGTGCATTAGTTAAGTTACGATAATTTAGTTCACAGCAATTTGCTTAATAAGAGTTACGATAGTTACGATAGTTTTATGGTTACGATAGTTTTAGACCTTTGTGACTATAATTTAACAAGTACGCGGTTTGTTCATCATAAATTATTAAATAAGAAAGAAATTGGCTTACCGTCCAAAATCGAGAAAGTATCCGACTAGAATGTTCCCGTAACCACGGAAACACGCGTAAGAGATACATTGTTGTAGGAGCGGCCTAGGATGCTAGACTAGATTCAGTAGGGTCGATCCACATAGGAGTTGGCCTTTATTCAGGAAGTTTTGTATCTCGATGGACGTTAACCATGTAGTTAGTTAGTTAAATTCCCCTCGTTAGGGGTGATAATGATGTATTAAGTCTACTCGTTATAAAGTTATTGATTACTCGTGCTGCATGAGCTCGAGAATGTGCATATGTAGCATTGTTGAATTTGTAATGCTAAATTGAAGAAGAAATAAACTTCACTTCATCGGCTGGGTTCAAACCAGCAACATCTCCTCAATTTTGCCTCCTGCTTCCCTTCTTGGCCAGGGACACTTTTTAGGACTAAAATGCGGGCCTACTAGGCGAAGGATTTTTAGGGCTAATTTTGGGCCTCACTAGGACTTTTACTTTGCCATCATGGTGTAAGTGCATTGAATGTGAGAAGTTGGTGTTAACTAACATGTGATTTTCTTACAGTAGCAATTTCGGTTGGACTTTGGTTGGTGTGAGTATGCCCCCACTGCAAACCTAATT